>JAABNX020000047.1:6038091-6056395 GCA_015163995.2 Mormyrus lacerda | reverse complement strand
CCCCCCCCCCCCCCCCCCCCCCCCCCCCTCCCGGAAGCTACCGACACAAGGCAGGGAATATCCTGGGATGGGGCGCCAACCCTCAGCAGGGCACGCACACCATTCGCACCTACAGGCAATTAAACAACTCAAACTCACCTTAGTATGTCTTTGGACTGTGTGCGGAATCCGGAGAAACATGCAAACTCCACATACGTACATGTAAATCATTGTGCCACCCCTAATCAAAAATATATTAAATTATTGTTATTGCTATAATTTACACATTTACATACGTATTTTTGTTATTTTTTAAACAAAAATAACGGCAATCTAAGATCTGTGAATTAATAGTGACACCCCCAAAGACCAAAGATCACGGCATATTTAAAACCAGCTTAGCGGCCGGCAAAAGAACACAGCTAAATTTCGAAAAGCTACGCGTAGGTTGGTTTTGGCAGTAGAAGTCATTCTGAATTATTAACTTTCAATTTTAAATTTAACCGAGGTCTATCAGGTGTTTTAATTCCTCAGCCAGCACGTCTCACGACCATCACAAACGGAGAGGCATCGTGCAGCAGGGCTGCTACACCCAGTGGACATCCGGAGAACTACAGCAAAGTTAGCGCAAATTATACTAAATTGTTGCTGGTTGTTAATTTTCCCAAGAGAAGTGAAATCTCCTTGTCACAGGGTCAAGAGTGAAATATTTCACAAATAATTAAATTAAAACGAATTGCAACAGTCTAGTCGAGATTGAAATACTATTATAGTTTTCACTCATAATTGCAAACTGTCAGTTGATACTGGAAATGCAGAAAAAGTTTGGGCTAACGAAGGTACCATTATGTGTTAAAGTATAAGGAAAGAGATTAAAGGGATGTATAGTAAATAGGAAACAAGGTTTTATCAGGCACTGACCCAGGTGGAACAAGACAGTGATCCAAGGAAAGCAGACTAAAGAGAGAGAATCGGGGGAGCCGCGGACGGTCAGGGATGGCGGACGCCTGCACGAGGTCGTTTATGGGAGATAAGCCAAGACAGTAAATGCAGCAATGGAACAAAAATGACTGCGTACGAACCTTTTTAGATAGGATCTGAATGCTCTTAGTGGAAAATGGGTATCATCTATCTAAATCTAAAAGAACAAGAAATTATACACGATTAGAAAGACAACTGAATTTTAAAGACGGCAAATTCAAAAGATTTTAAATCAATTATATGAATATAAAAATATATAAATAAACTGAAGGTGTGATAACGTCAATTTTCTCTTATAATATAAATAAAATATTTATGTGTATGTATAGACATACTCATATTTTGAAAATATGTTGTAAAGTACTATAAAGTTGCACCAGTTGTATGTTTTTGGTTGTATGATTACTTCATCATATTTTTTTAATCAACATTAATGATAAAGGGCTTCTAGAGTGCTCGTCTGTTTGTCTAGGGCGCCCTCTAGTGTTCACGTAGTAGATTTATTTAACATTACATTAATAATTGCTTAATAACAGATAGGATTATGTATGACTTCAGAAATTTGATTGGGCTTTTTTGTAATTAAATCCAAGCAGTCAGGTTAAATGTGACAAATCACCGACATCGGCCAAATGCCGAATAGCGGCGTTGTTAAACGGCCGCACACGTGTGGCCCGGTGACAACACTGCTCATCCTCAGCGTAACCTCGTCCCTCAGTGTCCCCTGAGTCCTGACGGAAGGTGGCTAATGTCCCCGAGAAAAGCATCTCTGGGTGGCCCCCCTAAAACTGACGGGGGGGGGCTGCCACCACCGGCGCTGCAGGGTCTCAGAGGCATCCATTTGTTGTGCAGCTCTGTGCCCCCCCCCCCCCCCCAATCCATTTGTTGTGCAGCTCTGTGCCCCCACCTGAGTCTTTGAAATCGATTAAAAAGCTAAGGAGCCGTTCCTCCCCCGCATGGCATACGGGACAAGACTAATGAGGAGCTCGTTATGATGGGGACCGCAGGGGGGGGCACTTTAAAACTGAAAAAAAGAGGAAAAGTCGGCATGACATGAAACAGCTATGATAATATATAATCGCGATGATCATTAAGCCCCAGTCTGGGGGTCAGGGGGCGTGACACAGCAGAGACACCGCCAAACGACGCTGCTCTTAATTGTGTTAATTACGTTTAATTATTTTTCGCGTTTGTGCTTTCAGTCCGGGCCTTTAAGCATTACATTGCGTCGCGCTGCTTTGTACACAAGAAATAAAAAGTGCTTATTAGGAAATAAGCTAAAAAGTAATACTAAGAAGTGTTCATTTCTGGGCTGGGTTCTGGGTTCTGGGTTCTGATACTGACGCATGCTATGGGAAATTCACTTTGTCTGCTTCGACTTGGCTCAGTTAAAGCATCAGAAATGTATTCTGTCCCCCCAATTCCGTGTCTAACTGCATTTTCTTTCAGATGATCAGGTTATGGAAACAGAGGATCAGCACACAGAACCAAAAACGAACAGATGACCGGCCATGTAGTTTTAGCTTGGGTTAGCTATCCGCCGCTGCCTTGGATAAGCTACGAAGTACTGTGTCTGAGGCGTGCAAGGTCCACACTGGTGTCTGACCTTTACGGCCCCCGTCAGTGGATTCTGAGGGCCACACAGTAGGGGTGGGGTCGGGCTCGGCGCCTTCTGCAGAGCTATAACCCAAAAGCTGTATTTTCTCCGTGGTGAAATATGTCCCAGCTTTGCTTTTTTTTTTTCGCCAATGTTTCCCCCCTAATCTATAAATACCTTCTCCTCAGCGGCGTCCTGCCAGTGCAGCTAAACCCGGCGTCTCCAGGAGAGTCTGATTTATGGCCGGGCCGCTTTGCACTGACCTTGCACTTGGTCTCAAGCAGTATAAATAATGGCAGGTCACCAACGCTCAGGGTCGGGGGGGGCTTGCGAAGAGGCGGCCGCCGGCGGAGCAACCCAGCCCCCCCCCAACCTGGCTGCCCGCCTTACCGCCCGCCCGCCTCCGTCGATGGCACTATATTGTGTCTGCGCACGTCGGGCGACCGCCTGGGTCTCTATGAAGAATAAACACCAGGGAATCAGAGCCGCTTGCTGGATCCGCCTTTAATTTCATGCCTAATTTCTTCTCGCCTTCAAAAATGGATCCTGCTCCTCTCTCTTGAACCTCCCCGCCTGCTGTCAGGACCACCAATATAAGAGAGAAAAAGGGCACGGACCCCCGCCTCGGCCGCCCCCCTCCCCCAGCGACCTATATGACAGGGGAAAATGAAATCTGGGTGTGTCAAATACACTGTCCGCCTGATCTGTATTAACACCCTGAGTGGGATTTATCAAATGGTTGCTACTGGCAACAGTACTATTTTATCGCGATAATATCACACGCGCGAGAGAAAGTATTGCCATCAGTCTCGTTACTCAGTATTTTTGGTTGCACCTCCTGCTTGTCCCTGCCTGCCCTCCCCCGCCCCCCTGCATTGACTGGGACCGTCGGTGGCACTTGCACTCTGCTTCCCAGATAATTACCTTGTCTGCCAATCGATTGCTGGAGATCCATGTACTGTAATTCCTATATCATTTGATGCTTCGCAATAAAGTCGACCCATTTTTTAGCCTTCAATCCAGCTGACAGCTTAATGACGCGGTTCATGACCTTGCAGCTGTTATCAGTCCAGCTATGTGAATGTGCTATTTTTTTTCTTCAGGGGGTCAGTTCTACCCCCACCTCCTTTTGCAAGGTTTGTCACGAAACAGGGGGCAAAAATAAATCCCCTAATCTGTGTCGTGTAGAAATCACTTTAATTTCTCACTAACCGGTTGCTAATTTGTCAAGGAGGTGACTTCCACCGCCGTATCCATATTTCTAATTTATTTTTGTGTGGTTTAATCAATACAATATGCAGAGGAGGCACATGTCTATTTGTCTTCCCTCCCCACGTCAGGGAGCAGCGGTAAGAGACTCAATCAAGGAGCTTCTTACTCAGAGTTTCCTTCTGCTATCGATTCAGACTCTGACCTTTCTTGTGTTGTGGCCAAACAAAGTCCAGGTTTTGTCATCTGGTGCCTTTTATAGTTGTAATGGAGAAAGATGTATAGGGAAGGCGTCCTCTACCCTTATAAAAGCTGGATTTTAAAACGTTGTCATAGTGACAAAAGGCCCCCCCCGGCTGGGTGGGCTCATCCATACAATACAGTCGCTTAATATCCTCCAACGGATCGGGCAGCGGCCAAGCCACACTCGGGGCCTTGCTCGTCCAGAACACGACCCACAGGACTGACGTTGCCTCCTGAAGTATGCAGCGAGCCATCTGTAGTATTTTGTCTTTCACACCCTTGGGGTTCCTGGGAATCTTGGGGGGGGCTGGGGTTAGTTTACAACTGGTGTGGGTCGAGGAGTTAGTAGACAAGGCCCTGGGGGAATCGACTTCATTCTGACGAGGTGAAAAAATGTGACCCTAGTAAAGAAGGAACCATGGGTGACTCTACTTCCTCTTTTTGGGTGATAGAGGTACTAAAACAGTTGTGTGTTGAGTGCGTTGACCTTTCATGCTACAGTCATAAAAGCACAGGCTGGCAACAGACATGACAGGTGTATTTATCAAGTGCCAATCACCGATTGTCCACAACAGCTAATGTACGGGGTTGTTTAGGAACAAAAACGATGTTTCGGATTTGTGAAGAGCGTGGTGCACAAATGGTGCCGGCTTTGATCTCGATCGTATCAGGCTGGCGGCAAACCGTTCCTCACTTCATTACATCAAGGACACTTCAATCAGGCGCATCTTTGGCCGCCTGCCGTGACACCTCTTCAGGACCCCCGATCTCTGCCTCTCTTGCCTGTCAGAAGGCCGCCCTTCTGTGGTACCCGTCTCTGCGTCCCATCATCCATCTGTGCGGCCGCCTCCGTCACTGTTGTCGCAATCTGCTTGTCCTCCATCAATCCTTAAATCGCCCGGTAGCGGGGAGCGCAGAAGTCGCTCCAGACGCTGGACTCGCTGCACGATCACAGAGACTTGCACGGGGCGAAGACGCAAAGTGCCTTTGGCTGCTTAGACACAATTAGCACGGCTCCGTGTCTCTGCTTCCCAGCAACTTACACCCTCTCTCTCTTCCTTCCCTCTCTCCCTCCCTCCCTCCCCCTCTCCCCACCTCCGTCTCCCGCCTTAATTGGAAGCTAGAGAGACCAGTCGAAATCGCATTAACAGAGGTCCAGCCAGAAAAAGCCATCCATCATTTTTTATTACAGTGTAATGGGGCTGCTTGGGAACCGAGATTCGATTTGTCACCAGCCTCGTTCGCTGATAACGGGCATTTGTCATCACTTTCTCTCTGTGTTAATGTTATCATCTCGGTCTGACAGCTGGCTCCGTGGAGGGAGTACCCGCGACAGAGCACATCCGTCAACATAATATTTCCACGACCAAGGGGACTGGTACAGCAATAAGTGCACATTAAAGCACTTATGAGGGGAAAATCTGTTGTCATTAATTAAAATGTTAGCGTGTGTACAGCGGCTCTGTTTTCCAGCTCGGGCCTTGCGTCTGTCGGTATGTTCGCTTGGAGGGAGTGTAATGTACTTTGTTTCATTTTATTTTTTGTTTTGTTTTTTTTTTTTGGAGCTGGACGAAGTGCTTCCCCCCCCCACCCCTGCCAAGCACAGAGAAAAAAATTTATTATGCCCCATGCATCTTGTGGGGGTGAAACCCGATTAACGACAACGCGGCGAAATGAAAGGTGGTAAAACCTCCTACAAGATTTTTCAAGCGTATTAATGCGTCGTTGACTCAGAGAGAACATCCATAAGACCGCATGACTGCTATGCATAATTTAGTTATAGCAATTAGCATTTGCTAGAGAAATATTATTTAGGAATTAGAGTCGTTTACAGCGAGAAGGTATGAAGTGGCTTTGAAGATGAACTTATGGTGGTGCTGTTATCTAATTTAGATGAAACCTCAGATGATGCTATTAAGGGAGAATCACTCCACATGTCGCAAGTACAAGGGCCGCAGTCCGCTGGGAGGCAGTCATGTGACCAAGGGCGTGCTTGTATGTGTTTGCACGTGCGTGTGTTTGTGTCTGATGAACAAAGAGGTGAGGAAGGTAGAAAAACGGTGTGTGACAGTAATTTCATAACCTGAATGAAAAATGTGCGATGACCTCTCTCGCAGCGATTAAACGGAGCTGTTTCTGGGCACTAACGGCGCAGAGCAACGTCATCAACCAAAACCAGGAAGGCTGTACTAACGGAAAAAAAATAATAAAAAAACTCCTGGCAGATGCTGCGTTAATTGTGTAAAATAACAGGAGTCACATCCGTACACCGGTGTGACAGAGGTTCTGGGAGAAGGAACAGCAGAGTGCTGATTAGGCAGGAGAGACCAGCCGTCCCTGAACTGCTAAAAGACGCGGTCTAACTCCCTGATGAGTGCCAGTTCCTGGTGAAAAATCTACTCCCATCAGCACAGTGTCCCAATTAGCACAGACCCGACAGATTAATGCTCAGGACCACACCATCCCGGGGATGGCAGATGTGTACAGGTACGGGTAATGTGAATCTTGGGCATTGAGAGCTATCTTACCAGCCAGAAAATGCCATCCACATTAATATCAATTTATGATTTTACCTGTAGCTACAGAAGGAACAGACACATTTCCCTGGCATTCCTGCTCACTGCCAGTTTTCAGTTTTCTGTATTGATTCATCAAGCAGCCAATTTCTCACGGATATTACAACTAACACGCTCAATACTTTATACTCATGACATGAATGAATGGAAGGTTTTGGAAAATTTTAACGAGAAAAGAGACTTATTGTCCTTTTGTGCACATATTACGTAAAGCACGGAGTTGCAGTGCCACGACCTTCAGTTCTGTACCACACAATGACAAACAGAAAGGCAGATATAATTTGCCCTGTAATTCCTCTTCCTGAGTCAAGAGAGGCAGGCCGTCGACGACAGGCCTTGCCAGGCAGGCACAGATGGAGCAGGCCGCCTAGGGGGCAAAGAACATCGGAGTAAGATTACCATCCACTGTGTCGGAAAATTTCAGAGCCGTGTGCCATTACATCCAGTGCTGTATCATCACTGACCCCTGCTTCCTGAACCCAAGGCTGGGCTGGGCTGGGCTGGGCTGGGCCACCCCCCCCCACACACACACACATATACCATCCCCCTTGATAAGCTCTGAGACTCCCAGACTATGACAGGAGGAGGCACGTTGCATCTGCGGTTACGATCTGTTATGATCTGCGGAGGGAACATAATTAATAATGCATTAAGGCAGCCCATGACTGAGAGAAGGATCAACGAAATGTAACGATGGGAAGGAGATCCAAGCTGGGAGGGGGGTACAGACAGCAAAAATGTACAGCCTGTGCCTTCCGAGAATGAAAGCCAGACTTCAAAAGAGAGTCGCGTGTTTCTGTTCCTTCAAAACGCCCCGCTTTTGGGCAACACTTCATACCGTGTGGCAGCGAGGCTGAGATCGATCCACATCAACAGAATACTGGTGGGACAAAACAGTACAAAAAAAAAGAAAGTCCTCGGTTGATGAAGTGACCATCTTCAAAAAAACTGCAAGTGCTCGAATTCACAGCTGTGTCCATGATGTCATAAGACAGCTTACAACAGGGAACCTTCAGCGGCGCCTCACAAATCAAACCCACAGATGTTCCCTCAACCTCCTTTAACTGGTAACACTTTGCTTTCGGCTTCATTGGTTAAGGCAAGTGTCTCTCGAACTGCATGGAAACAGACCCTCTGAGAAACAGGCCTAGAGTGGAATTTTCCTTCATTTCAGGACGGACGCATAGCTCCGGAAAATCCTTCCCATTGCCTTTTAGCTTAAAACAAGGGCTAAGAACAACCTGACACCAATGGCAAATGACACAGCAGTGCACATGGAAGCTGCTTACCATCCACGTGGTAACATTTAGCAGGATACTCAGTTCTGAGATGCTCCATCAATTTAACCAGCTGTAAAGTGTAAAAATAAGTCATTTGGTGTAGTAATATATGTGGCTCTTAGCATTTGCTCAAAGCCTTTCATACACTGAAGGGGCTGTACTTTTAAAGGAGGAGTTGGCCATCCCTAAATAGATTAGTAATTAGAGGACTGATCGGCCGAAGAGTGCTTACACCTGGGTTCGAGCAGCTGACCTTAAGGTTATCCCAAAAACCTGCAGTCACACCGGCCCTTTAAACTGATAAGACTGGCCACCCCTGCTTTCAAAGGGAGGCACTTTTAAATAGTTCAGGCACCCCAGAGCGTCCAGTAGCACTTCTGCATGTGCCTGGTCCTTTCTTTGTTTTTTTTAATCAGCTTTCCAAACATCATTACCTGGCAGAAGATGTGACAGCACACAGCAGAATGTGGCCATGTAACCGAATAGAGCGTCACACACATTCTTGTAGCGTTTTGGAAATGATCTAGAAACTTCCATTGTTGGGCATTGCTAGCGTCTCCCCATGTTCGTTTAGCCCGGCGAGGGCGGCATGCAACGGGCTTTTGGGCGGCTGAGCCAAGGAAAACAGATCCATTAATTAAGCATTGAACTTGCCTCTTTGGTGAGTTAATGAGGCTGTTCCCCACTGGCATGAAGGTTACTTGGCATATCACCACAACACCTGTACCCGCATGGTGGTCCTCGCACAGGGTTGGCGGTACCACCATCAGCCTCCTTACGCGGCTCGCACTAACTCATATATTCATCATTTCATAACACCTTTGCTTTCTATATGTTCCAGGATGACATCATACAGGCATACATAGTGGTAGAGCAATTACTCTTTTAGCATTGATTCATTATGACCATTGAATTTGGTAATTCCTTTAATCATTGTTTCCATATTAAGATAGTAACCATATATTTTGCCTTTGTAACCAGAAAAAATCCACGGCTTTTGGCTATTTCAGTTTTTTGATTGCAGTTGCTGATTTTTATGAAATTGAGTTTCCTTACAATGTAATATCAACCTCACCCATAGACACTCTCTCTCTCTCTCTCTCTCTCACACACACACACACACACTAGTGACCAAAATTGTGGAAACACTTCCAATTTTTATTTTTAGTTCCTCCAATTACTTATTTAATCATGCATTATATGATATTTCTAACAGTCTTTGATTGTTTATAAACGCTACCACCAATATTTGCGTAGTAGTTTTAAAAGCATAATGCCAAAAATGCTATGTTTCCACAATTTTGGCTACTAGTGTATATATACACACAGATGTGCTTTTTTACTGAAAAAATGGGGTCCTTCTGTTCTGATTCCTGATTTCTAATACTCACATTCTCATATATCTGTAGTGCCACGGTGAGATAAACCACATTGAGGTGCTCACTGGGAATTGTGAAAATGGTGGTGAAATGTTCACAAGTCCATCCATAACCCAATTTAAAGATTTTTATTTAATGCCTCACAAAACCCAAATAAGTGCCGGTGGCAGTAAATCTGTTGACCAACATCTGACGTGATCGAATTTGGGCGGGACTCTCCTTTTAATTGGCAATTACAGTAAGCATAAGTACATTCAGCAGGACTGTCACCCAGGAGGGGGGATTGGGGAAGCGACGCCCGGATAGATGGAAAAATAAATGCATCTGAAAGATGATTTTGCAGAAGTAATTGTGATGAAGGGCTAAATGTGATAGGAGTTGCTCTCCTCTGTGAAGGAAAATGAAAGGCAAGGATTCCCTGAAGGGCTGTCGCTTGTGAATGGGTCACCCCTCGCGTATCGGATCCACTGACACACACACACACACACACACACTCTCTCTCTCTCACACACACACACACACACACACACACTTGCAAAGAAACTACTTATAATCCAGAAACTAATCTGAAACATGGCTTCGCATTCAGATTAATCTTAAATAAGTTTAAGACATTTTTTTTTATAAACAGCCCTTAGAGGCAATAGTGCATTCAAATCCAAATGGATGAACATACTAAATTTAACGCTAAATTATTTTCAGAATTATAGGATTTCCTTCTAAAATGATTATAATTATAGTTAAGGCGTGCAGTAGGAGCCTTGAATATTCAAACTGGTATTGGACAGAAGACTGTCTTACAGAGACATGGCAGTATATGATCTCACAGCACATGTTATTTAAAACAGTGAGTACCCTGGGTTCATAATGCGTGGCTTGTACTACGGTTATTCTACAGAATAAACCGTCATGGAGGTCAGACTAGCCTGGTTCAGGGATGTTTGAAAACAGTGTTCCAGCTTCCACAAAGGTAATATCCATCATTGAGATGGAATAGTCAAGTCCGAAAAAGGCAGGTGACCCGATGATCGCAGATGGACAGGAAACCGTTCAGATTCTGTCTGTCCATATACTGTACATCCTTTCACGAGAGTCTACCCCCACCACAATCTCCCATCCTCTTCTTTTTGTTCTGCCCTATTCACCAAGGACGCTGCCCGGGCTTCCCATCGTGCCGTAGCCGTTCAAAGCCACCATCTTCAGCTGGTCCGTGTCGGCGACAGGTTGGTTGTCCAAGATGCCGTTCCTGGCAGCAAACATCTGGCTGATCTCCACAAAGGTCTTGTTCCTGGTCTCCGGGATGATGAGGAACACATAGACGGCCACCAGTGCACAGATCCCAGTGAAGAGCAGATAGCAGAAGGCTCCCACCGTCATCTGTCCACGAGGAACCCCGACTTCCCGTTAGACAAGCCACACTTTTTTTAGCCTAAACTTTCACTTTGTACTTTTCAGTAAGTTACACTTCAACAGGGAACATTTAAAACACACCCATAATTAGGAAGTTCTTCATATATACGCTATTAAGGAGAAAATATTTCTAAAGCAAGTAATAACAGAAGTCATAGAAGAAATTAGGAGTTTGCTGAATCATCTCTAAATTCAAGTATATTTTTTATTGATTGTCGGTAGATCATATGTTTTATTCAGCTAAATTACCTAATAAAGGAAGGTAAAATCTTATTGGTCTTAAGGTGTATAAGGTCAGCTTGCCCAAGGTGAGCTAAGGTCAGCCACGTGCACTTGGACCATGAAAGCTTTTATGTCCTCTCTCATCTCCCAGCTTTTTTTGTATTTTATAATGTAATGTGGTTAATAAGTCTGACAGTTTCAGGTTCACTTGCAGTTAAGGTTTTTAATAATGCACGTCCTTTTTAAGGCAGTTGAGGTTACTCTATAAAAAATAAATGTGTTTGAACTGAACTCAATAAATTTTAAATGACAATAAAGAAAATGAAATTAAGTATATTTCAATAAAACACAAACTGCATTCTTTCCATTTGGTAGTAAGGTATTCTCTGATGATCACTGCATGGTTTCCTGAGTTTACCTGTGTGGCTTGCAAAACAAGGATAATTATAGGCGTATTTAAGCTCAGATCATAAAAATAAGATCTTTTTTCGGTAATGAGACCTCATTTGTTCTGGAAGTGAACCAACTTACCACAACAGACCAAGTTATCTAGTGTTGATCCAAAACTGCTGGTAGCACAAAAAAACATATTTTCCATTACCATACTTCTATGTAGACACTCCCCAGGTTACGATGATCAGTGTTACAAGACCTTGACTTTATGATAGTTCATTTCAGTACATTATTCAATAAAATATATAAGATATTTAGCACTTCATTATAAAAACAGGTTTTGTGTTAATAATTTTGTCCAACTGTAAGTTTGCTAGTATAAGTGTTGTAAGGATGTTTAAGGTAGGCTAGGCTATGATGTTTCTTAGGTTAAGTATTAAGATGCATTTTTGCCTTACGGTATTTTCACCTTACAATAGCTTCATCAGAACCCCATAGTAACCCGGGGAGAGGCTGTAATATGGGTCATATATGAGCAACAAACATCAAAATTGGTGACATTGGAATATATTTTATACTTTTCTTTGAGAGTTTAAATCTGCTTCTTTTATTAATTTTACAGAAATCTACATCTCGTGCTCATGTGATCATTCCCAGTGAAATACTCCTAACACAGAGCTTTAATGACCTTTTAAGGAACAGATTGTACTTGACTGAGTACATGTACAAGGAACCTCCTAATTCTATGATTAGGCAGCCCGGGAAAAAAAAAAACTGCAGTGTAATCCTGACCCAAGGCTACAGCGCACAGATGGACAAAGAACTGGACACGTTCTAAAAAGAAGTCCCCGAGCGCTAAGGCTAACAGCCAGGGAAGAGAGGAATGCCCTCACCTGCAGGAAGGGGAAGACAAAGCCGACCGTGAAGTTGGATACCCAGTTGAGCGAGCCGCCCACAATATAGGCGGCAGGTCGGTGGGACTGCCGGAAGAGTTCGGCCGTCATCAGGAACGTCACGCCGGCTGCATGAAGGCAAGACACACACCTTCTAACACCTCCCCCTCTGTGCACTTTGCAGGTACAGGGATGTCCAAAGATACAATGCACTTGCTGACGAGGTCAGCTTACAGTTTGAGGTCTAGATGAGCTTGTTACAGTATTTCCAGGCCTGAATACTGACAGCGTAGCTTTTACAGTTTAAGCATATACACATTGTATACCTTCTACACCTTCTACATTTTCAGTATAGGTATTCCTGTATTTTCTATATTTATCTTTGAAGCAACCAGGTGTACATTTCACTACATCTTGTACTTGTATAATGACGTACATGACAAATAAAGGATTTTTTTATTTTAATCCTGAATCTTTAATAATAATTTATCCTTCTTTTATTTCCTATCATATCTATGCATCTGAGATCACAGGTTTGAGTCCCACCTCTCGCACTCCCTAATCCTAACCCTAACCCCAACCCTAATCCTAACCCCAACCCTAACCCTAATCCTAACCCTAACCCCAACCCTAACCCTAACTACCATCACTGGGTCCCTGAGCAAGACCCTTAACCCCAACTGTCCCTGAATTTAGAAAAATGTAAGTCGCTCTGGATAAGAACGTCCACTAAATGCTGTAAATGTATAAAAACATGTATGTGTCCATTTAGATGGGGAACATTGTGGAGACTAAAGAAGATTTCAGCCTAGACTTCTTTTCTCTGGAAGATATCCAAAACCCACTGTCATCTACGTCAGTGTTTCCCAATCCGGTCCGTGGGGACACACAGACAGTCCATGTTTTACTGGGAGCTGGGAGAAATCAAAAACATGAACCATCTGTGGTTCCCCGAGGACCGGATTGGGAAACACTGTTCTGCCTCATGCTGTTTTACTGTTAACGGTCCTTCATGTTGGCCCACTGGCTCAGAGTAAGTTTACTGCCACAACACTCCAGGGTCACCAGTTTCAGTCCATCCCCGGTGCCTGATTTCACTCTGACTACATGTTTCATTCCCAGAGAAAACAGACATGATGTTCAGCTGGTCTTTCCTGGTAACCATCCCGGACAGGCCAGAAGACTCAAGGAACGGAAGTGGGTGTATTGTAAGTCCGAGGCTTCAATCTGGGAGCTTTTTAGCATTTATATATTAGTGTGTGTGTGTGTGTGTATCACTCATGAGTTGGTAGCAGTTTACTTGAGAGGGCACAAGTAACCTAATAACTCAGTTACTACTCAAGTACAAATCATTAACAGATATAGTAAATGCATGAAATTCATGAACTATTATGACTGATTAATGATGAAACATGGGATCTGTACGGAAGTAGTGCATAGTGTCTGACTAATTAATACATTAATTAAGAGTCTACTACTGTACTATTTGTGCCCCCTCCAGTAAAGTGTTACACACAATCCCATACGTAATAATTTTAGTACTCAATTGGCTGTCAGATGTTCCATCTCCCCCCATCCCCAAGAAGAAATGCTGTCATATGGAGTTGGCATCCCTAGTCAGAGTGTACTCCCTACTCTGCTCCTGTCTCTGGATCACCTCGCTCCCACTCCACACCAGCAGTGTCCAAAGTGGCTGGGTATGGCACTTTTCCATCCATTTCAGCCCGGTGTGTTGACACTAGCTTTGCACCACAGTTTGGACATATGAGAACCGTCGTTTTATACAACTCATACGTTATCAGCGGCATGTTGCATATTGCATAAGAATAATGCAAAAAGGCATTAAGAAACCTCCTTAAAACGTACAATATTAGGTTATGGTGCAGTAGTGAGGTTGATAGACCAAATGGCGTTATAAATCTTTAGTGGCTTAATATGTTAAAACAGCAGGAGGGCTCTGCAGCTTCCTAATCCCTTTTGGTTACACGCGAGAAATACGTACTCGCGAGGTCCTCCGCCCGCTGAAGTGAATTCATAAGAATGCGGGGCGCAAATTTCATTATTTGCACGTCGTAATTGCAGACGGGGGCTTAACGCAGTCAAACTGATAAGGGGTCCGAGCTGTAATTCATCGTTCACGCAGGATTTTCTCTTAAAAAGCCACATTCATCATTGTTTATGAACAATGAGCCATAAAAATCGTAATTAAAGACATAATTACAACGTCAGAAAAATCTGAGCCGGGAATGAATTATAGATCCGTCGGAGGGCTGAATAGTGCAACAATTGTGTACTCCGCTGCACCGTTCATTCATCATTCTCTCAGGGAGATCTCCTCCGCTGTGTTTCTCATGACTTTTTGCCACATAGTGCAGGAATTAGCAGCTAAATACTTCTTGTGTTATTAAATACTTGATAAATAATGATTCTTATGTAAATACTTGAATCGTTTTCATATTCATGTGATTATTACCATCTTGGGCGTGGATTATAGTACTGCTTCACAATAAAACCCTGTAAGACCCTGTATCGTGTGTAGTTATCTCAGTTTCCTACTGGGGGCGCTAGTTTACTCTGGTATTCGTATGAGAATATTAGTCTTCTAAGGATTGACTATTAACTCCTGCAAATGTGACCAACCTTAAGCGTAATGCATTATATAAATGAGTAACATTTATTATTCGTAGATGCTGTTTGTAACTGAAATGCTAGTGTAGGTAATTACTGCATATACTGACAGTGCACAGAGTAGTGGAACGTTCGTTTTTCTCCCTAACCTGTGTTCAAACTTAATGTATGTAATAAAACAGAGGAGAGGAGTCAACAATTTCACAAGTCCACCTCCAGAGGTCACCCTTTCCCTGTTTCACAGTGTAAGACAGAGACGGGGTACTCCGAAGGCCAAATATAATTAATGGTAATTGATTATCATCACCACCCACTTTGATAATCAAGGGGAAAAGGTTGTACAGTAAGAGCCCTGCTTATGAGCAAAAACCAGCTGACCTGAAAAAAGGACACATTTACCTGCAGGGGACAGAATACACACAAAGCAAAGCAGTTTAGTTATTTTGGAATTTTAGCTCCATAAAATTCATTATTTTAATTAATTTTAGGAATGACACCGAGGTTGTACAATCCTACGAATTGCTTCAGTTAATGAATATTTCATGGACACTATGGGAAGAAGCCACTGAGAGATTTAATACAGGGTTACAACTATAAAAGCAGATTTACCTGGGCCTATGCAAAAGCCTGCAATGATGCCAACCACACAGGCCACGCTGACGTACCGCATGAAAGGCACGTGAACCTATAATCAGAAAACAAGATCATGGCATCCAGCTTAAAGCGACAAGACTTACATTTTACTCATGAGGGACCGCAGTAATTGATAATGCACAGACACGTTCATTAATCCTCACAATTGAATTAACCACGAGTACGCCGTGAATGAAAACATGTGCACATCTAATTAGCATTTTATGTTGAAGGTTAAAAAAACAAGGCAGTAAAAAAAGTAAACTGCCATGCCTTGCACAGGAAAATATCACTTATTTCCTAAAATCAAAAACAGGGGAATATGGGGTTACTTTCAAAATTTCTTAGAGCATCACAGGAATGGTCTGGAAAGAAGGAGAATGAAAGTTTTGTTTAGGGTAACTTCTTTATGAAAGAAAAATATTTGAGTGACAATATGTATTTCTTAAAAAAAATGATTAGCTGTATTTGTTTTTGAATCACCGCCATTGTATGAGACGTTTGTAAATATGGAGATGTGTCTTCACATTATTTCTGTTTGTGTTGTTGTTTGTACAGTATTAACATTGAAAAAACAAAGATATTGATTTTTTTTTTTTTAAGTAAAGTCAGAGCTAGAAATGTAGCTAGAATTTGTGCCCCCCCCTCGACAAAATGTTACCTCGGGACCCATGTCCAATTTTACATGTAATTATATGTATTCAAGGGCGCCTATAAATTGCAGGGCCCCTTGCATTGGTCAGAGAATGAACAGAGGTCCTTAAGGGAGGCAAATGCAGGATGAGTTCATGGCTCCCAGAGATTTGTAACATAATTGGATTGGTCTGAATTGGGGGGTCAAAATCTCCAGCAGCCCCTTAATATGAATATGCGTTCACATGTATCTGTAGGTCTGCGATGAGAACAACGTATCATTGTGCCTAAGCTTTCTGTTTGAGCGCGGTATGAAGGAGAAGGGACAGGGGCAGTTACCTGCAAAATGAGAGAGAGCGTGATCCCTCCACAGCACACAGCCATGAAGCCAAAGCCGCCAATCATCAGCAGCCGCCGACCCACTCTCTCGATGGTGAAGCACTGGGGGCGGAAGCAGAGGCAGTCACTTCAGGCAGTCCTCGGGTCCCTGCCAGGTCCTCAGCGCGCTCCGATGGAGAGCCATGATGAAACAGGCCAGCCTCACTTTCCAAAATGGCATTAAAATTATAAAAATGAAATGTGATGACTTAAAAAAAGAGGGGAGATGACAGCAGAATGTATCGCTGTAATTTTATAACCTCCAGACAATCACTGTAATTTCATAACCTCATAATCTCCAGACTTCCTTTGGGTGCAATTTACCTCCCCACTGAGGGCCAATTGACATTGACAGCAATGAGCTCTTATGACTAACAGTGGGCTGGCACCTCCATCCGCTTTTGCTGCAACACTAAATCCTGGCCAAGAAACACGAGTCGCCGCATGTGTGGCTGGGGAAGCGAAGGCCGGTCCTCCATTATGTGTGAGGGCTGTGCTCGGGGAGCCGAGAGCTTGAAACAAGAAACATATTTCTCCCGGATAGTCTGCGGTATCTGGTATATTAGAAATAGCACTGGGGTATCTTGTAGATCAGACCGAGACGGGCCTGGAAAATTGTACCAGCGAAGACGAAAAGCAAAGTAAAGCAAAGCTGACACGGAAAAGGGGCGAGCCGAGGATTGTTGTAAAGAATAAAAATTAGCTACCTTAGTGCCCTTTAGCATTCGCTCGCTTCAGACACTGATCTGACCCCACTTAGTAGGAGGGAGGTGACCTAAATACAGCATACAGCTAGCTGATAAATTTTGCTCTTGGTTATCCAATAGCTATCCTCAAAGCAGCATGAATTAATGGCCCAGATTGGTGCCACCTTCTTGGGGTGTTGTCTTTGCAGACAGGAGCGTTAATACAGGCGGACATTAAAGGTACTATGGGGATTATTTTCACAAAAGGGGGCCACCATCATTTTTGCCCCAAGTACAGAAGCTGGCTGTAACAGGGCAGGGACACGTTTCATGTGTCAGTGGCGGGCGTGAGGATTCTTGTGTGATTCTTCCCATGATGATCAAAACTCCTCCAAAAATGCAATGAGTACTGTGTTATAACGTTTAATGGTGTAGCTACTTACCCCTATAAGGCCTGCGATGACTTCAATAGCTCCAGTTGCGACAGTGGTGTACGGGATTTGCGGGATGGGGATCCCAGCGTTCTCGAAAATGGAGTTAGTGTAGAACCAGATCTAGATCAAAGTGTGGTTTTATTCAGAACTGAGCATGTGACTAACTCTGGGCTACAGAACAGCTAGGATGGGCAAGGTGATAACGCCTAAAAAGGAGGTAATATTTTGGAAGGACGCACAAAGAGAGCAAGACTGGATGGTTGCCTGTTTTCAGACACACCCCTCACCGCATCGATGCCGGACAGCTGCATGCCGATGTTGATGACCACGACGGACACAACCTGCCAGCGCACAGTGACATCCTGCAACAGCTGCTTCACGGACACCGTGTCCACCAAAGAAAGGGATCGCTGCTCCTCCTGCATCTCCTCCATCTCCGACTGGATGTTACACCTGGCGCGGTACCACTTCAGTGCTGTAGGAGGCAGCACAACCAGACGACTTTAATGACCATCATTGTAGATTGCGGGGCCTCCACCGAACATCATGGGACATGTAGTCTGAGGGTCTTAAGTGTGCTACTGGCGCCCACAGTACAGTCATCTTTAATGTCTGAGGGTTTTAAGTGTGCTACTGGCGCCCACAGTACAGTCATCTTTACTGTCTGAGGGTCTTAAGTGTGCTACTGGCGCCCACAGTACAGTCATCTTTACTGTCTGAGGGTCTTAAGTGTGCTACTGGCGCCCACAG
>JAABNX020000047.1:6013864-6027157 GCA_015163995.2 Mormyrus lacerda | reverse complement strand
GTTATTTCTGTGACCATTGTGAGTTTTTCTTTCATTGACTGAAGGGTACCAACAATTTTGTCCACGTGTGTAGGTGTTAATTAGCATTGCTGGGTAGTAAAGAGACCTTCCACAGAAAGATGTTTGAAACACTGGAAATAAAGAGTGCCCTTATGCTTGGAAATCAGTCTCAGAAACCAACCAGGGTGACCTGACCTGTAACAAAGATTAATCTGTTTGCGTAGAAAGTCAAAAGGTTTTATTGCCGCTTAAATACTTTCCTGAATAAGTTCCTTAATGTCTATAATCCTTTGAGCAATACTGCCTGCAACAGGCTATGTCACTAATGCCCCAGCTTGGCTGCATTTCCAGTTCATTTCCAGATAATTCCAGCTGATGTAGCAGCGCTCACTTCGCAGTGCAGAGGATCAGAAGCATCTAGATTAGATTTATATGCCTAAAGATTAAAGGCAAAGCTTAGAAGCTGGAGGGTGCAGTACAGTAAAAACATGTGCAAATTCATAACTGAGTAGCAGTGGTTGGGGGGTCCCTTTAAGGTTGCCATAGTTGAGCTCAAAATCGCTTCATAAAACTGCTAGGTATAAGTGAGCCTGGCATCAATCATATAATGTTATAGTCTGGCCTGATTCACTCTTTACAAAGAATTCATAGATCATCATAAAGAATAGGAACGTTATAAATAAGACTGCTTAACTTTTTTGTTGAAATTTGACATGAAATCTTTAAAACAGATATAACAATCAGAACAAAGTTTGTTTCGTCTGCACTATCACAGATAAGTTTAATTTTACCCATTTGTAGGTCTGCTTGCATCTTGCTTGGCTAAAAACCGATACAAAAAAATCACAGTGGCTTTCTGGACTTGAACAGGGATCTTAAATGTTATAAGAATATGATTTTAGTTAACATGTAGCAGGCAAACTGTTTGCATTCGAACAAAATATGTAATGTCTCCAGTGGTTCCAGCACGAGGGTGTGACATCATGCAGGCACGTAGCAGAAAGTTAAAGACACTGGCAGCTCAGAGAACAAACAGGGATTTATTAACATACAGAAAAAACACTCAAAACACTTATAAAACAAAAACAGAGTAAAGAAAGGAGTAAAAAGTAAAATAAAGACTAACTACAAGTGGGGCAGGTAACATACCATCAAACCATGAACAATACTGGGGAACTGAACTGAGGCAGGGACTTAGTCTCATTACCCCTTAGTATTAACACAGGACAGGTGAGACTAATAAGGAGGGTGGGGAAAACAGGCCACAGGTGAGATTAATAAGGAGGGTGGGGAAAACAGGATACAGGTGAGATTAATAAGGAGGGTGGGGAAAACAGGATACAGGTGAGATTAAAAAGGAGGGTGGGGAAAATAGGATACAGGTGAGATTAATAAGGAGGGTGGGGAAAACAGGATACAGGTGAGATTAATAAGGAGGGTGGGGAAAATAGGATACAGGTGAGATTAATAAAGAGGGTGAGGAAAACAGGATACAGGTGAGATTAATAAGGAGGGTGGGGAAAACAGGCCACAGGTGAAACTAATAAACTAAAACATGAAACTCAAACTAGGAAACAGAATCTGACAATGGGGATAACAGACTGGTAAAAACGCAATCAAACACACAAGGACAAAAAAACAAAACTGAATACAAATCAAAACACAGGGATTAGATAACCAATTCAATTGAAACACAACGGAACGAAATCTACAAAAACAGGAGGAAGGGGAATTCGAACAAGCGACAAAAGGATTTGCAGGTGCTCAGCTTGTTGAGCCATGCAGGTAACAGAGGAAAACACAAAGACTGACAGGAGGGACAGGATGGCCAGCGACACCTGCTGGCCAAACCGGGAAGGGACACAAAAGACAATAGGAGCTGACCCTGACAATTTAATGGTTATATATGCCCACTCCTCCATTTTATGTCTGCTTTAACAGTACAGGGTGACTGTGGGGGATGGAGTCTATCCCAGGAGGCATAGGGCACATATTAACATTTGTGTAATACAAAAATAATGAGTTATGGGCAAATGTCATCAGCCCTTGGAATGGGAAGCCTGTCCGACATGAACTATTCCACAGAAATGCTTATTGTTAGTGTTAGAAAATGTGATTTCCAATTAAATTAAGTTATATCCAGTTTTCAGGCAGTGTAATATATGAATTGCTTTACTACAATTATTATTATCATTGTCATTGCACAAGATTACACATTTAGACAAAGAGTTACATTAACTTGCTTTAAGGAGTGAAAACACAGTCAAACTTTTCATTTAAACTCATTTACTATTACCAGCTTCCATGAGCTGTACTGTAAGCTCACTCTGAGAAAAGAGTACAAATTTTTACCTTAGCTTGTCACTGGGGCTATACCCTTAAAGGTCTGCCTGTTGTGTCCTGTAGCTGTAGGTATATATACCTTTTTAGGTACAGAAAAGGACTGTGATGAATATTTTTGTATTACTGGGTTACATTCATGTTGTTTGTACCTTGTGAAGTCCATTTATGTACCTTAAAAGGTACAGAATTGTAAGGTACTACCTGGTACACTTTCTTCTGAGAGTGTAAAAACTATTAAGTACTCTCGTTATTCTTCACCTTGAATGTTTCCATTACCCCACTGGAGAAATATAAAGTAAATAACATCTGAAACGTATGTATTGCTACTTTAACTGGTTTTACAGCGCTTATTAATTTAAAAAAATCTACACCATGAACTCCTCTGGATCGCCTAAAACAATTAGAATGGAACAACTGCTCATCATACAACATTAATTGTACTGCACGATAACACCATCAATATAAGCATCAATCGAACAAATAAACCAATAAATCAACTCCTACAGCGACAGCAATCTTTGACAATTGCTAGCGCACTCTTCATGGATCACACATGACACATTCTTTATGAATATAAATTTATCATAATAAAATGAACTTATAAGCTCGAAAAGAACTATATCGTGTTTACGACTTTTTTGAAAGGACTTACCCCTGAGCCTTTCCCATAAGGTTGGAGTAGCAGTTCATCGTCCATTTACTACCAACTTCTCTTCCTAAACAATACAGAAGTTGAAAAAAAGAAAGCTGTGCATTTTAAAAGTCTTTTTATAGTGTTGCGGCACATACGAGTGGCGGGCGTGGTTCTGCGTTACTGACATGCATTAGAACCTCCCGTGCATTTACCCGCTCCTGCGGTCGTCGCTGAGCCCCTGGTAGCAACATTCATCTACTCCGATTAACAACGTGTGATACGAGCTTAATCACATGAGGGCAGGCAATGTGATTTGGAAGGAAAGACTTCAGTGAATTTGCGAAGTCTTGTTCTCGTGGTTTATGGCGTACTGAAATAAACTAGCAATATGTAGGCGGTTGTGAGAGGATGTTACAATTATTTAACTGCGTATCCTTAGTACTTATTCGTGCATCTTTTCAACACTTTATAAAAATGACTATTGGTAAACATTACCAGAAGAACGAAAAAGCAAAACACTGAAGATGAAGAATGGTGTATTGAGAGTAATGCATCTGGAGGTGTTCACAAAGTAGAATTTCGTAGTTAGCTGGGTTAACTTAAACTAGATGTCAGTATCGTCTAATAAGAGTTCAGGTAAAGAGCTTTCATACTGGACAATCCTGACTTCTAGTTTAAGTTAACCCAGCTAACTGAGAAATTCTACTTTGTGGAACACCCCTGATTCTAGAGAAAACAAACAGAAAATGCCCCTTTCGACATTTACTGGTAAAATCTGTCATTACAGCTAGATACATTGAAATTTAAAACTACATTTGTTACAATCCTGGGTCCGCACTCAAAACAAGAGAACAGTGGGGTTTCTATTGGACAGCAGGCTGTTTCAGGCTGTTTCATTATATGGATATATAACATGAATGACTGACAAGCTTTACAGTATTTACCTTTTTGTTAGGGAACTGATCAAACTATATTTGCAAAAGAAAGTTGTGTTTTATGAATTTATAAAAGGATAGATAGATAGATGGATGGATGGGTAGATAAATCAATAGACAAACTAACAAATAAATTAACAAATAAATAATGAACTTGTGGTGGTTAAATGCTCAAAAAAGTCTAAATCATCATAAGATATTAAAAGAATGATAATTTAATATCAACATAATTACAATGTAATGAGAACCTGGTACCATTTGACCAGCCTGTCTACTCAAAGAAAGGTGGCAGAGCAGATTAGAGGGAAGAACAATTCAACTTGTGAGTCTGTAGCAATATTAACCGTGCAAACATGTGACAGGGGGCCTTATGGCCAGAGCGGCATGTGCTGGTACGGGAAGGTCACTGCTGGGGGGGCTGTCTCCCTTCTGCAGCGCTTCTGAGGACAGCAGAGTGAGGAAGGCTGGGACAAAGACTTGCTTTTCACTGGGAGGTTGGATGTTACATGAAGCTGATGTTGTGTACATTGTCAGAAGATAGGGTACAGCCCTGGTACGGTTTTGTTCCCAATGGTACAATCAACATTAACGTACCCCCAATAGTACAAAAATGTTCCTCAGAGTCCATCTCTGTACCTTAAAAGGTACATTTACCTACAGGTAAGGTACAATTGGCAAAACCTTAAGGATACCCTGAAGCCCAGATGACAATTGAAGAGCAAATTTTTCAATCGACAGGATACGTTTTTGGAAATTTCAAGAAAGTTCTTCATTGGATTACATGGGGACTGAGTATGTTTTGTTTCACAACACTATCATATGTGTTAAGGAAGCCTGACTTTAGGTCATTGGCAGTCTCATCTCAAACACAGCAAAAAGCAGACCGAATGAGTTTTGGAAAATTGCTCTGCAGATTCTTCCAATCATGTAGTGACTCACATAGCATAAATATTTGTTCAACCTTAAATGTCCTTTAAAGAAATTCATCTTAAGAACCTGCTGGGTAGGGATGCTTCAGTTAGTCCTGTCCCTTCTGCCTTTAATTTCTCAGTTAAAATTTGAATAGTGTCGCCTGTATTTCATAATATAGCATAAATGCTGTATTTCATCATTCCCATACGAACATAATTATGAAACACATATTAGCTACAGATATATTTGCCATCGATACTGTATTAACATTGGACTCGGTTGCACATCAACAAAGATGTGCATGACCGCTGGGTGTGGATCACATGATCGTGGGCCTGACCAGTGTGCCGGGTCTGCAGTGCTGCTATGGCTTCCTGCTGTGGGCCCTTTGCGTGATATATAATCAGCCCAGATCAGTAAGTCACGGGACTCTTACATTCTGAGGTTGTAAAGGGATTAGGGAGAATTAATGAATAATATGCTTAAACGCACAGGTGAGCCATTTGGAAACTTTTTGTTTGACTGAACATTTTTGTGAGTTTGATAGGTGCCCCTGATAGAATATATTATTATACATTAGCGAATTACATATTAGTCATGTTCTTACAATACCCTAGTTTTTCATTCTTATGGAGCATTACTCACGAATACTTCCATGCTTGTTTTCTATAATGCTGTTTTAATTTTTAAACTTGTGCACATCCTGTTAATCAATGGCATGAAAAAAAAATAATAATCATAAACACCACCATAGATATAAGGACTGATATTTTCTATGAATGAATGAATGTTACATTTACATAGTGCTTTACAGAACCAATTGGGAACCACTTTAACCACCACCACTGTGTAGCCGCCACCTTGATGATACGACGGCAGCCGTTCTGCACCAGTACACAGTAGCTAAGGTGGTGAAGGGGCAGCAGAGAATTCACCAGTTAGATATAAGGGATGATTAGGAGGCCAGATTTGATGGGGCTGCGGTGGGCAATTTTAGCCAGGACGTCAGGGTATGTAATAATGCATTATGTAATAATGCTCCATTATGTAATAACTCGACAGAATTTAACAAATTTTCAACACATAATTTGATGTTATTATATAATGCATTGTTACATACCATGCATAATATAATAACTCGATAAAATGCTATAAATTTATAGACTACATTATAATTTTATGTTGCAAAATTACCCTGTTATTATCATCATAATTCAATTTGTCACATTCTGTCAAGTTATTACATAAAGCTTTGTTACAGTGCCCCCCCCCCCCCTTTATTTATGTCACCAGTCAGGAAACAGACACCTCTTCCAGCAGCAAACACACTTTCCTTATTGGTTTCCCATCCAAATACAGGCCGTTGACCATCAAGTGATACCACTGCACTGTGGTGCTTGCAGAACTCATATTTTACAGCTGAGTTTATACTCATACATTAAAAAATCACAGTCTGGAGCTGAGCACAAAGGAAACCTTAACTTAATCAATATAGCCAAGTCATCTGATTGGATGGCTCTGCTTCCTCTAGTTGCTTGAACCCTCCTCCTGTACAATCTGATTGGTTAACTCTCTTAACCAATCATTTTTCCTTCTGCCCTTAGAATATTTTTGTGAAAGTAAAAGTCCCATGAGGCTAGGATCACCTCAAACCTGTGCGGGATAAATGGTTAAAAAATGAAAAAAGCTGTATATCAGATGAATAGAGCTGTATGTAATTAAATAGCACTTTTGGCAATTTTATGGCAATGGTTCTGAAATATCATAGTAAATGGATATTGGTGTGTCTAAGTACTACAGCAAAGACAGTTACATTAATGTTCATGCTGAACTGAATGTTAATACGAAGTGATGGGATTACTGTATTGGAAGGCCTGCCGCTCAACAACAACAGGGCCTTCTCATCTGCTTTACATGTTGTTATGCTCTTGTCCCCGGGTAGCTGTGGCTCTCTATGGCCTCTGAAGCTTCCTCCGTTCCAAGAATTTCCGTGCCTGTGCTCCAGCTCAACGAGCGGCAAGCATGATGCTCCGTGGAGACAATCGATGTTTTGTGCTCCAGACCACTGGGTTCAGAAAGCAAAAACAACACGAGGACGACACTTCCCTCAAGTCCGAGGACGACACTTCCCTCAAGTCTGAGGACAACACTTCCCTCAAGTCCGAGGACGACACTTCCCTCACTATATTATTTGTAGCCCCTCAAGTGAAGTGTTACTCACAATTTAACATTAAAACATAGTAAATTAGCAGTAACACTTTAAAAAATAAACATTTTTAAATGTACTAAATTTACTGATAACTTGTTGCACAGCTAGATGAACACCGTTCCCAAACCTCTCCTCAGGGGCACCTCTGCCATTACATATATTTGTTAAATTTCACCACCAGCTCAATTAATTACCATAAGTTAAATAACTTAATGGGGTTTTGATTAGCCTAACATGGTGTGCTAGTGCTCATGCCAACAAAATACATTAGAGTGACTTTAAAAGAGACTTCGTAATGGTTGACACAATTTGACAGACGTAATATCATAGTTTAACACAAAGGTGAAGATCATTTAAACATATTTTTCCTTGGCCGCTTAAGATATTTGCACAGGACTGTATAGCTGATACTGAAACATTCTTCTTTCTTTCACCACCTGTCTCACTTGCTTTGAGGGCAGAAGGAAAAATAATTGGTTTAGGGAGTTAACCTATGAGGTCAAAACAACAAGAGGAGGCGAGACCAAGACATCTGATCGGTTGGTCCCACCTCCTTTAGTTGCTTGGACCCACCTCCCTTGAACCATCACTTTTTCATTCTGGTCTGAGAGCATTTTTGTGTAAGTATAACTCCCAAGAGCGTCTCACTTCCTGAAAAAAAGCCTGGATGATTATAGAAACAGTTAATCAGATTTACTAATGAGGTCCAACTGATGAAATTCTCTTGAGAAAAGTGACCATTGTCATTGATGGCCTGGAGACCCAGCCTCTGTTCACCTTATTCTTTTCCCGGACTTACCTTGCTTGTACTTTATTCAGTGAAATTTGTAGGAGTGCATGTCACTCTCTGATGCTGCCTTCAGCTTTAGGTCCCTGATAGGGGGAATCAAAACAAGTGGAGATTGTGAGAACCCTAGGGCAGTGTTTCCCAATCCACTCCTCAGGGACTTGCAGACAGTCCACGTTTTTGCTCCCTCCCAGCTCCTGGTAGGGAACCCCCAATTACAGAACCCTGGTTGGCAAAGTGTAGGTTTCCTAAGAACGTACCTCTCTAATCAGTCAGTTAAAAAATTCATCAACACACCCCCTTAAACTTTAATTCTAAAAAAATAAATACATTACGACTGAATCTCAAGGGTACAATGGACAAAATTCTGGCTGAGCTGAAGCACTCATGACTACCCTGCAATGGGCTACAGAGGGAGGTATTTACAGTCATTTCAACACAAAAGAACACTTTTGGGTTGTGTATGTTTAGTGGTGAAGCAGTAACACAACAACAGAGATGCATGGGGCCTGGAAGCTTGCAGAACTCTTTGCAGAACCCTGGCATTGAGAGAAGGCGTGTAAATCAAACGCTTGAAACAGCACTGCATGTGGAACAGTAGGTGGATTATGGAATAGTAGGTAGAGTATGGAACAGTAGATGGAGTATGGGAGTATGGAATAGTAAGTGGAATATGTAACAGTCGGTGGAGTATGGAACAGTAGGTGAAATATGGAACAGTAGGCAGAGTATGTAACAGTAGGTGGCGTGTACAAAAAATATCCTGTTCATTAAACAACCACAGACAGGCCTGTCACAGCTAAACAGGGAGTTTAACAAATTAATAATGAAAATAATGGATTTGTCAATTGTATCTTGAATGTTTTCATCTAAGGTTTTATTTTGTAAAGCTCTTTGAAGGTCACACCAGATTATTCATCCATGCATCCATCTTTCTTCTAATTGATTATCCTAGTGAGGGTCATGGGTGGAGCTGCAGCCTATACCAGCCAACACAAGCCACAAGGCTGGATGGGATAGACACAGACTGTATATTCATTGATCTTCTTCATCATCAAATTTTTAATATGTATTTCACCTGTTACCATCGGTCCATGGACAACAGATGTAAAATGGCCATTTTGGTTAATTCTGGCACATTTACATTCTAGGTTTATTAATGTGCACTGTTCATGTCAAGTAATACACAAATAAAATAAGTAAATATTATTTTATCTGAAGAGTAACACAAATGATTCGCAGTTCTACTTAGTCACCATGCAGGGTTTTAAGCACAGGAGGTGGTTAGGGGGGTGTGATCCTTATATGCAGAATCCTGATGAGTGATTTAATGCTGACCATAGAAAACAGGGTAACAAGCTAATGGGAAGCAACTGGAGACTAAAACAACAAACAAACAAACAAATAAAAACAAAGCACACTTTTAAGGAAAGAGCTGGGTGAGTTTAATAAGCTTCCTAAGTAGTGTTGTGGAAGTACAGTCTCCAGATAAATTAAAATTAAGATTCATAAACACGCCACCATGACCATAGAGTATGCAGGGTGCCTGCTCCCCACTCATTAGTATCGCTTAAGTTAAGACAGGTTGTTAATAGATTCTCAACACATTCGCGTATGTATGTATGGTCAATCATTAACAATATTCGGGGAATTTCTATGATTATTTGGGCTACAGGTAGCTCCAGGGTTAAGAATGTGTGATTTACGGACAACTTGTGTGGACGGACTGCCATAAAGTCTGTTACATAAAATATAATGGTTCATCATAATATGTCATGAACTACTTCGTGTTGTGGAAACACTGCATGGCTTCAGTGGTCAGTCGGCTAGAGGTGCATAGCTGGTGTTTCAGCCGTTGAAGCCCTAACTGAATCAGTATGTGCAGTAGGTGGAGATGTTTTCTTAGAGTTCTTTCTGGGACCACGGCATCATCTGAGAATCCGCCATCATCAGCCCCACAGAGCAGCCCCCGAAGCCGTGAACAAATTTCTGGGGATATCTGGCAACCCTTAACGATAGGTCCCTCTCTGTACATTCTGCCACAACTCGGGGGGGTCCCTCTGGGGGGGTTATATTTCACAGATGGGGTGGGGGAGGTGCTAATTTCGATGGGGGTTTAAAAACCATTATTTTGCTCTGTGGCTACAAGACTGGCACAGACCCATACAGAATGACGTCTTGGTTTGGGTCCAAATGGGCATTTTTTTAGGGGTAAAGGCTGGCTGAGGGGTTAGGAATCTCTCTGTGATGAATCTCTCTCATCCTCCTGGGGTTTCCCGTAGGTCCTGCTAGATCCACCTTACATTTCAAACATATGTTCTTGTGGGGAACTGGTTACAATGAAGTGGCCTCAGGCTGTCACTCGACTGGTCACGCGCATAAAAAGACATCAAAGGACTGACTTTTATAAACCCATGACCATCATCAGACAAGCAGAGAGTAACTTCATGAGGATCTATGCAATTTTTAACTAGACGTTAATCAGAATCACCACTAATCACGGCATGCTGTCAGACGGCCTTTTTAACAAAACGTGATGTATTCTATCCATGTAATTTGCAGCACGGGCAGAAAAAACTAGATGAGACGATAATCTCTCGTGCTATCAGTCACTAAAGTGAGGCCACAGCGGGGTCGATCAAATGACTCAGTCAAAGACCTGGAAGTTCATTAACACTCACTAATTTCATCTAAATAATTCTTGGATCTCAGGAAAAACCTCCCAAGACACAGATTGGATATCTCCCCCCCTCCCCACTGAATTTAATGAGTATTACCCCTAAAAAACAGGGACAGCCACAAATATTTCGTCACCCAGCACATTTAGCATTTAAACCACTAAACCGAGAAAAACATAATGCAGGTAACCGCTGCTGTAAAAGGTAATAATTGAAAAAAAGTTTAGGGTCCTCTACTCAATCATAAACTCACAATGCAGCACATTTAATGCTGCTTCTTTAAGGCTTGTTAAAATGTCCTTAGGAAGAGTAATTCTTTAGTACTGAAACGGTGCATCTGCTTTCCACAACAAATAAAAAAGGATGAATTTTATTTGAAATGAACCTGTCAGGCAAACAGTCATGTCCTCAAACTAGGATGAAGTCAGTTATTTCTGCAGCCATGGCAAAGCAGATTAGGCCCGCCTCTGAATTACCCAGAGCCCTCACACAGCAATCAGAGTGTAATCTTGCCTCCAGGGGGTGACACTGAATGTTCTTTGTACAATGAGCTCCCTGACCTCCTCTGGCATTCCCACTCCAGTCCCTCCCCCGTGTCCTCCGTGCCCGTTCAGATCCCTTCTCTGATCCAGCGACAGTGTCCTGCAGGAAAATGAGAGGGCTCCTCCTGGCTCCTATAACGATGCAGGAGGTTATACATATAAGGTATGCGGGAAATAGCCCCTGCGACAGAGCCTTTACTTCAGTTAAAAGCAACAATTAGATCACCAGGTCTCCAAGCAAACCAAAAAAGGTATATTACAGTCCTTTTCTAAAGATTACAAAGGGTACATCATCCATCCATCCATCCATCCATCCAGCCATCCATTCGCCTTCTGACCAGTTATCCTGGTCAGGGTTCTGGGGGTCCAAGAGTCTATCCCACTAAAGATGCCAGTCCATCACAGAGATCAGGGTTCCAGCCCATCACAGGGCACAGGACAGGGGACAGGATGCCAGCCAATCACAGGACACAATGCAGGGGACAGGATGCCAGCCAATCACAGGGCACAATGCAGGGGACAGGATGTCAGCCAATCACAGGACACATTAATATTTGTTATTATGAAAGCATAACAAATGGTCTGAAGGCATTTAAGCATTTCATCTCTAAATATCCTTGTTTAAATTCACAAGATTACAGTATAAAAGACCAAGACTTGCTTATTCTATATATTCATCTCTATTTGTCTGACTCCAGAGCTGCACACCGTACCTAGTGTCCAAGTTAAAAGAGAAATCAGTTTAAGATCTGGGATTTAAAAGCAGTGAATTGACGGGGCGACTCGGCTGTCTGACTATAAGCCAAATGCCCGTTTGAAATATTACTTCTCTCTGACTGAAATATTGCCTCCCATAATTTTCAGGTCCCGGATCTAGGTAAATTATACCAGTATATGTACAGCAAATTGCCTGTCAAGAGCTAATCCCCTGGATCAACTATATAAATAGTGTAGACTGTTGTGTAGTCGCCAATCATCAATTACAATTGCTTAATTGAAAATAATGGTAGCTTTTAATAGTGACTGTTTCCTCAAAAGTACTTTTTCATATGAATATATTAAACTCTTACCTTTCTAGAATAATAATGATAGTGACAGCATCTGTACAGCTACTGAGCAGGAAAGTAATTCTCTGTCATAATTGCTCTTGTCATTTTTGAATTAGGCATAATCTTATCTGATGAATTGCAACTATTATTACTTGAAAACAACTGAATATAAAAATAATACTGAATAGATTAGGAAGAGGTCCAGCTGTTTTTTGTACAGTGCTCACACTCCTCATTAGGTTTATTAATACTAATCATACAGTGTGCAGCAGGAACCTTTATCATCTTATGGGTAAGTATGATGAACAGTAGTAAACTGTCCTGCACGCGCACACACACATACACACACACGCACACACACATGCACACGCACACACGCTTGTATCCATATCTTTGTGGGGACCGTCCATTCATTTCAACCTTAACCATAAGTAACCCAGTAAAATACAAGACTTTTCGCATGTTTAGTTTTTTAATTGCACTCACAGATGCCCCTTTCCTTTTGTTGGGACTGAAAATATGTCAGCAAAAGGTAAAAATAACAGGTTTTTATCACATATATGGCCACACTGACACAGACACACACACAGAAATATGTATGTATATTGTAGTACGTATTAAGGTGCTTTTGATAAATGCTGAGAGCTGTGCGTGCAAGACTGCAACATCAGGACATAATTCCAGTGTCTTAATTAGGGTGGTATGTTGTGCAGATGTTACTCCAGAGGTGATACACTTGTAATGTGTCAGGCAGGTTTTTTTTAAAATATAAAATATATAAACGGACAGCAGTGACACAAAAACATGATCAAAACCATCCAGCTGCTACTAAATACATTGCATTCACATGTATATATGCACTGGCCCCAGTTGGTGGTCATATAGGTGCGCTGACACCTAACAGACCAGGCTGGAACTTTGAGGACCCCTTGTGGCCTTTTATCAATACGAAACAGAGCAGAGAAACATAGCAGCAAACTTGGTGAGGCCACACACTGCCACTGTTACTGAATAATAACCTTGATTATCGACCTACTCACATTTTGATACGGTGTAATCAGGAACCTTGTCAATTGTCACAATGCGTGATGACATGAACTGAGTTCTTTCCTCATTCTGATCACTGGACATTTTAATAGCTCTCTCTTGGGGGGGGGGGGGGGGGGGGGGGGGGGGGGGGGGGGGGGGGGGGGGGGGGGGGGGG
>JAABNX020000047.1:5972940-5993271 GCA_015163995.2 Mormyrus lacerda | reverse complement strand
CCACACTATGGCAAAGTGTAAAGCAAACACTGTGCATCTGAGTATCCCTTCCACACGAGTCCTGGCTACCACACTATGGCAAAGTGTAAAGCAAACACTGTGCATCTGAGTATCCCTTCCACACGAGTCCTGGCTACCATACTCTGGCAAAGTGTAAAGCGAACACTGCATCTGAGTATCATACATTTTTGTGCTGTTTTGGGGAAAAGTGCTGATTATAGATCGATTAGTAGTTTTTATACTTATAAATGTTCACTTGCCTGATGTGTTCGACATGCTAATTTGTTTTTCAGGCTGCCAAACAAGCATAAAGTATGAACATATAAAAGGCCGGTTTACGACTGAGGTTGAATGCCTAGGAATGTTTAACCATGTAGCCGATATTTCTATACAATATTACATGGTCAATGTGCCCCAAAACACATTTCTCTATTTATATACCTTTATTTTCTGATAATAATTCCATTAAACAATGATAATGGCTGCAATTGGTACTTAAGGATATTTTGTTTTAATTTTTAAGGGTCACACTTAAATGGAAAAGAGTTGTCCAGTCCCATCGCAAGTTTAAAGTTAATCTGTGGTCCTCTCTGCTGCCTCTCCCTTCATTCATGTTCTTCTGTTAGACAGTCGATGGCTCCATAAGCACACAGGCGAGAAATTAAAGAGCAGGTCATATAAATAATTGTCCGAGGCTCCCACACCTAGGTACAATAAGTGGACACCGGCGCGGCATTTCACGGCAAGAGCTGCCGGAAAATGCCGGACAGTCGCTGTAAATGCTCACTTTGTGTGGCCGCCATTAACGGACCATTCGCTTCTGCGGCCAGAGTCAATTCCTGTAGCGTTATTGCTTAGGTGACATTCCATTAACAGTCATTGCTTTCGCATCTGCGGAAACTTCGGGACAAGAGGGGAATTTGAAGGACAATTGATTTTTTTATATGAATCATGCTGTGAATGTACAAAATTGGCCCGTCTGGCCAGAAATTACTAATGGCAAATATAGTGTCCTCCAGCTCGCTATATTTCCTCTGTTTTCAAATGGCGGTTTAATGAACGAAAAGAAGTGGAGTCTTGCGACATTATTGCAGATAAATGTATCGTCGCGGCCAGCAGTGTGAAATGCACATTAGGGGGTGGCAAGGGCCTTAATTGTCAATCTTGGCAGAGCCGTAATGGGCCAAACAGAGGTTATTCTCTCCACTGGAAAAGTAAACAAGCCAAGCCATTGCAGAGCTGAAGGCTGGCACTTATCCGCTAATATCTATTTTTACCGTAAAACATGTAAGAAATGTCCTTAAAATGGATAGTATTGTTTTTTCACACTTTTTCTTGTTATTTTAAATGTCTATGGATAATTAACTAAAAATGAAACGAATTATGTCTATAATGGCCTGTAAGTATATCAGACAGATTCCGACACTGCTAAGTCAGATCAAACCAGCTAATTAAAAGAAGTAAATAAGAATTTTGAATTTTTCAAAGTATCACATGAAAAAGACAAACCAATGACAAACTAACTAACCTAGTTGCACTAATTAAGTCTACATCAAATTTGAATTTTGATGGAATTTTGATTAAAAGAGGGAGAATCCATATTCTGATTCCTACTCATATAAGACATTGTTCATAAAAAACCCTCATTTATTTCAAAGCTCATTATGCATGTATGTATGTGCCAGCATGGAATGTGGACCATGAGCCCCCCCAGTTTCAGCATCGTTATCTTAGCTGTCTATCAGCCCTTTAATCCTCCACGAAAACAACCATGTTTTGAAAACGTAATTCCTTATTTGCTACTCCTCCGACGCTGATGGCCATCGTCCCACGCAGCCTCCCTTTTCAGAGGAGGCCTGTCCAGGTAGACTCCCAGATGCGGGCCCACCTCGTACCAAAGGAGGCTTCAGCCACAGCTGCTCCCTCCTCCTCTTCCTCCTCCGGCTCCTCCTCCCTTTACTGTAGCGCCCATCGCTCTTCCACGCTCATTTGTATGCAAGGGATCTCTCTGCCAGCAGAGGGACGGAGAGGGAGAAAGACAGTATTTTATTTACGCTTGCCAGCATTATGGGGCTGAGAGCGAGAGATTCACATTATCGTAATGTGAAAGCTAGCACTGTGAGATGATGCCCTGGAGCCAGTTCACTGATTGGCTCGAAATCTGTATTTATATATGGAAAGCAAAGTTCACTCCTAGTTCAGGGATGAGTCTCCCTCCCGAGATCGTTTTCGACAGCAGAGACGTGATTTTCGGCCCAATCGATCCTGTCTCGTCTCCGGCTACTTACCCGGCACGATTAGACAGACAGCTCTCATTTTTAGCAAGTACGAGACATCAATTTGGTTAAAAACCAAACTGTCACTGACAAACGACTGCGCTACTGCAGCAAATCTTTTATTGGTGGGATGCCAAGTTGCGGGAACTATAATTTTTTAACATATAAAGTGGAATAAAATTAGGGTAATAAAATGTAGCACAGCATCTTTGGCATTATTATTCACCATATAAATCTTTATAAAGTTACATTAGTATATACATTATAGCTATACACAACAACGAAAAAAAAACTCCATCTCAGAACATTTTATTATTTTGCTGGTATGTGTTTTCCGTCTTGATTAATTGCCTTAAAGGAACAGTGTTCCTAACCTATGTTAATTAGAGTTCAGTCAAAAGCTAACAGTGCAGTTATCCCTTTAATTTATGGCTACAAATACGTTATATAGTGTTGAGGCAATAATGCTATTGTCCTTCCTTGTGTACGCGTGTTGGGGCGCAAGGGTGGGGAAGTGAGCATGTGATGCGTATATAAACTGCCCGACAAGCCCCCTCGCAGATCAGCTAACCTTGGCGTCTGAGCAAATGTCGATGTCGGGGCGTGCTGATTGCATTGTGGCTAAACAGAGCATGGTGTCTATTACAGCACATCCTACACTGCGCCCGTGATCGCCGTGCCGAGAAAAAACGGCGCGCCACCATCCCTAAGACACATTCCGCGCGTTTCCATCTCAGGGAGGGAAAACAGATTGAATTACATGGTAAACAAGCTCTTACCGTGTAGATGGCGAAGGAGAGAGAGCGACATAATGAGTGCAGCTCGAAAGAAGCAGGGGGAAGCAAAATTATCATCTGAAACGGGTCGTTATGCCGATAACAAGGCCGTTTTACCGTCTTTACCTTCTTTGTCATATCTCGGATGTTTCGATAATTTTGCAGGTACTTTGGTGACTATGTCGACCTTACGTCTGTTGTTTTAGTTTCCATTCTCTACAGCGGAGGTGCCGAAATGCGAGAGCTCATAATCTTATTTTCATTTTTATTTACTACTTCAAAAGGAAATGCAGACTCATCATTGCGGAAGGATCCGCACACCAAGTGATATATGATTGCTGACAGATTCAAAACGGTCATGAGCACAGACTCAACTATTAAAACAGAACTGCTCCACCTGGAATCCATGAATCTTACAACGCACCGAATCAACCAGCAATTAGGGCTCATTTAGGAAAGGCGTACCTATGCTTTTTTTAAAGCCCAATCCTGAATATGCAATTTTCCTCACACTGTTCTCTTCTGTCTTTTATTTGATGTAAGTTTTGGTGCGTGACACAGGAATGCAATTGAAGTCAGTCAAGGAGTTAATGTGCCGGCCACATTACAAACTGGATAATCTAGCTCATCAGCAAGCTTGAATAGGCCGGGAGCCCCTTCCAAATTTCAGTCTAGCACTTCATAAAAACCATCCTTCCTAGCACTACTAACAACATTTGGCAGGAGCAGAGTGCTAAGCAGGGATAGTCATCTGTTTATAACATTGATTACATTGCAATGTTATATGGAACACTTTCTGGAACTGTATTAATCGTTCTTGTAGACCTCCTTAGAAACGCTTCAGCCAGTTTGTAGTAACATGATTTATGACACGAGGGTTTTTTTAATTTTGATAATCAAAGCAGCAGAAAAAACACTTGAGGCTTTTCCCTCACAAATCCTTTAGTGCTTTCCTAACATGGAGCAATTTAGCACTTAGCTAGCATTTCACTTTTTAGCACTCAGCTAGCATTTCGCTATTTAGCACTCAGCTAGCATTTCGTTATTTCCCTAAAATATGTGTGAAGCAGAGGCCGCAGAATTGATATTTTTAATGGCAGCCTTTCGCATCCATGTTTGGCCTTTTGTGGTCAGCGTGAGTCACATAGGTGAGCCCTTAGCCAGCAAACAAGTAGGTGCTCTGGTTGCTTCCAAGGACAGTTTACCAAGCAGCCAAGAATAGCATTGGTAATAAAGACAAGACATTCTTTCAACACACCCCTCAGCTGGGGTGCGGGGGCGGGGGGGCTCTTCTGCAGGGCGAATGCCCCCCGGAAGACCGAAGGCGGAGGATGCTGAGCACAGCACACCTTGTGGCGTAAGAGCAGATGAGCTTTTAATTTCCCCATAACGCTGCTCTATCTCTGATGTGCATCTTAACGACGTTTAACTCCAGAGGAGCCCAGATGAAGGATTGCTGAACATCGGTCTTAACCACATTTATAAAAAAAAAAAAAAAACAACGTGTGTCTGTCGACTGCTAATAAAAACTTCCCACTGCAGTTATAAGTAAATATGATTTCAAAGCTTGTGCAAAATATTACAGCAATGAACATGTCTTTGGGAAACTTGAATTTACAGGAAGAGGAGCAGCCAATCGGGAGGACAGGGAGCTGCATGGTCACTCGACTTTCATCATAGATGTATAAAGCAGAACTGCAATGAAATTATTACCTCCTGACGTTTTCCTCCACTTTAATGACAAACTCCCTGCGCTCATAATTCAAACTGTGCTACAGTAATAATAGTGTATGCCTAAGTATGCCAGACAAATTTACACTGCATACAGAATAATGAATTTTGACTTTAATGCTGATTTTGTCTTTGAAATAGCCCGTGAGCTGACATACCATAACTTAATGCTTTATACATTACAGAGGTTTAATATTTATACTCATGTATATTATATATGACTTGTTAGTGCGTCACAGCATAAATACTTTGACTTCTCAGGAAGCTGTGTGACAATTTTAGCCCTTGGGCTCCTATTTATAAAAGCCTCCAATTTGCAATTCATACACATTGGGGGGAATATGCTTAATTTTATGGCTGTTATTCAACTCAGTTCATTAATTAAGGAAAAAAAAAGTGCTTTCTAATCTCCGCATGCCTGCCATCTTCTTTTTGATGAGCTTTCTTCAGGAGCAATTGAGCCTGTTAATTAGATAGAATTAGAGTATAATTATTACAGAGCCCAAAGCTAAACAGAAATGCATTTTTCCATCGCAAGTGTTGCACCCAGGCCTCCTTGCGACTCCTCGTGGCTCTTGCCCTCGAACCGTCTTTGATGTCCTTATTGCCATTTCAGCACAAGACGGATTAAATGGCAGCTTTTTAATTCACCCGTCTTGCTCACCATGAGAGGTCCTCTGACATCCGTTCACTCCTGTGCAATTCGGCACAGACCGCCGTTAAATCTGAGTATTTCATTACAATTAAGTGTGTTTTTTTTCATTCTCCTGCACGCCGTTCATACTATTTCAAAGACGAAAAGCATCTGTCTTGTTTATGCCCCTCTCTCAGCCGGTGGTATATCCTTTGCTATATCATGTTTTTATGGGCCTGACATTAGCCACCATTAATCAAAGCCGGCCCAGGTCCGGGGGACGTGAAATTAATCTTTGTTCTTTGCCGCACGCATGCAAATGCACGCAGGCCGACACGCAGGGCCCTCACGCGTGTGGACAAATGCAGACACACACGCATGTGAGCACGCAGTCAGGGCCACCCAGTTTCAAATTTTTGCAGCTGGTGTTTCCATGATGAAACGAAATACTGTCACAGGAAGAAGATTGTAGGTCTGGTTACAGGAACTGGGGGGGTGGGGTGGGGCGGGGAAACCCTGTAATCTCAATATTTAATTTGGATTAATAAATGGACCTTAGTATTTAAATTATTAAGTTGCATTCCTCTTGATGTCAAGCTCTGTCTTGCACAGATCACATTTTAGAAGCTATACAGGAGAAGATGAATATATACATTCAGAGATTTCTCTCATAGCTCCACAGCCTCATTCAGATGTTCCTGTATATAAAAAACTACTAGGCCTTACCACAGAACCTCCAATCAAAGTACTTATAATCTTATTATAATCATAATGCTATTTTTGTACATTCTATCTATTTCTGAGAAGGTTCCCTCTCATTTCTGTGTAAATCTAAATACTGTTTTCCGAAACCAAACAAAAGGAAGGAAAAAGATACTTCAGTACCTCTGAACATTTAATTTCCAGGAGTTTGAGTTATTCTGTTAGTATCTACCTCCGATTAGCCTTTCAATTTTGGGTGAATGTGTACGTATGACACAGTATACAGCGAAGTCGACAAGGAGAATGAAAGTGTGAGCTTGCCGACAACATAGAGTAAAGCCTGATGCAGCTGCACATTAAATCTGATCAGCGTCTCCAGCGGCTCTGGCAGTTGGGTCAAGGCACACTAAATTAGTATATCCAACCCCCACCTTCCACGTGCGTAAAATTCACGTTTTGTACCTCACGCAGGTGAACCTTTCTTCGGCCCCGGTCCCATCTGAACCCAATTATGGCGTCAGAAAAGAATGTCCTCGCCTGCGACAGAACTGGGTCTTTGATTACGGAGTGCTGAAGCGATGTGGGTCGACGTCGCCATATTTCACGCCAGAGATGGATGGAGATCAAATCCCCTCTCAGTGTGTCAGGAGGGATCCGGGCTTAACTAGGCCTGAATAATTCAGAGCGGCCATTACTGCAAGGGCTTTGTGCAGCTTCATACGGCGTCGAACTGCAGCAATAACACACAGCTTCCGCCGGGGATGGAAATGAAGACGTCAGCGCGGGTTCTTAATGCCGGCGTGCGCCGCCGCCACCCATCCCGCGGCTCGTGATACTGTATCGCCGCTAAATCTTGTGTAATGAATGGAAAACGCCATTACCGGTGGCGTCATAAAAGCGGCCCGCCGTCGGCTTGGAGGCTACACGCCACGCGTTGTTTCTCGGTCGTGGCATAAAGACACCCATCAGGTTCTCTCATAAATATGTTAAGGAGGGGGAGATAAGGACATAAATCACACTTTTATGAATATGAGGGAGCCCGAGGTGCTGTATCCTTGAACGGTACTGTAATGCATTACTTAATTTGCGGCTGATGTCTTTCTGCATGCCACAGTGTATTATCAGAGCGGGCACCCTATCATTTCAGCTCTACACTTCCAAATGCTCATGAAAGTATTAAACAACCTATTGTGTCATTACAATGTGTCCCAGTGCCATTATACCAGAGAACTTTTCCACAGCTGACAGTTGTAGTCTTTTCTCGTACTGACAGCTGGGTACTTTGAATAACTATTTGGGCTGGACCGCTATCGCCCAAGGGTATCCATAGCGCCCCCTTCTGGGAGATGACCACTCAAACCAAAGTACCACACGGAGTAATGTATACAGTAAATACTAAAAACAGTGTTTCACACCGCACTTGCATACAGTGCTGTATCCGTTCTACATTTACCGAACGCTGCTTTAATAACCGTTGTGGTTTGGTGGATTTAATAGACGTCTTGGCTACACTCCAGGAGGGCAGGCTAGGTTTTCAAAGCATGCAGCCAAAGTAACTTTAAGTATTTTTCCACATGCCTGTCTGGCTCCTTAACACTGAGATATGGAACCTTAACTAATTTAGCGAACTTGGAGCTGAATTGATTTGAAAAAAAAAGGCTCAGATGTAACATGTTTTTGGTCCAATGTCACAGAAAGAGGCACAAGCAGTAATATTGTATCTTTATGGAATAGAAATGGCATCTATAAGGCACACATGATTTACAGTATGAGCAGAACTATCACTTTGTTGATAGCTACTTTGAGTTTATTGACTTTTAAATGAATCAACAGCGTGTAGTATTTGGAGAAAGCACTTTTGTAACGTATTACCAGTGTATGCAAGACTATTAAAAAAGGTTCACATAGCCGTACAGAGATTTTAATAATTAATTAACAAATTAACCAATTATTGTAACAATTTTTCATAAACAAAATGCCTTTAGCAAGAAGGCAATGGTACCATATGAAGATATGTATGTTCCATACTAATTTCACTCTCAAACAGACCCCATCTATAAATTCGTTGTGCAAACTTTACAGTATGGGAAAAGGGCCCATGTTAAACAATGCAATGCTGCAGTTTTTCAAGCCAGGCCCTGATTGAATGTGGAAATAAAGGGTTTCCTCTCACAACACGCACATGTTTGGGACACTTCTTATGGCGAAAGAGCCGAAGACGCCTTGTAAGATTCTCTAGCTCTGTGTCGGATCCTAACACTGAACCTACATATTGGATAAATACGTAAAAATGGCATAAAACTGAATCTATAGACAAGTCATTTTATAGAACAAGTGGATGTATTTCTGTATTCTCAGCAATTCACACTCAATTACTTACCTTTAACTTGACTAGGCGTAAGTGTATCCAGGCTTACCTTCCAATGAATTGTACAAATATAAATAATAAAACAGCAAGATACGCAACATCTTCAAACAACGCAAGAGCCTAATAAGACAATTCAATGATGGGAATTGCAACAATGCTTGTCTGGACCAATAACATTTCTTGCATGAGAGGGGATTATTGAGAATCACTGGAATTCCAAATTCACCACCGATACCGTGTCCTGACCAGAGATCTCAGTTACATGTTATTTCTTAGAAGGCTCTCTCTTTTTTCACACATGTCAGGACATCGATCCTAACATGTAGTCTTACCGCTTTGTTATCACTGGGCCTAGTGCTGGTGACCTTTGACCCTCACAAATCCATTGGCTTTAGGAGGAACATGACCGCGGACATGAGTGCCAGGATCTTTGTGATGTGAAATTTGTTTGTGTGCATGCATGTTTCCCTTCGGCTGCTCAAAAATATCACGCTATATTAATGATAGAAATGAACAATACGGTATATATAAGTACCAAGATGTGCTCACACCTCTTTGGGGACCTTGAATCTTTCTGCTGGCCGGTGGACTTTGCATGGTCTCATGGGTCTTTCATACATCTTTTCTGCTTTCCTCCAGTTCACAGACATCCAGTTACATGATGTAGCTTCTCTGAATTGCCCTAATGTGAAATTTTCTGAGCATGTGCGTGCTCTGCAAAAGACTGCATGCTGTCAATCGTGTGACTTTGCCTAATTGTTTTTTTTAATTCTGAAAAATTTATTTTTAAGAGGAACAATTGGCAAATCAAATGTAGCTCTTTCTACATAGAGTATTCCATCCATCAATTTTCTGTAACTGCTTGCCGTATTCTCAGAATCTACAGGTACGATGCAGGGAATAACCCAGGGTGGGGCACTTAGCCATTGCAGGGCACATTCACACCTACAGGCACTTTGGTAACACCAATTCACTGTGGATGGACTGTGATGGAAAGCCAGAGCATCTAGAAGAAACCTCACGATGTGCAAACTCCATACAAGGACCCATGGCAGAGACTCAAACTCTGGTCCCAGAGGTGTGAGGCGACAGTGCTGAGCACTGGGCTACCATGAGGCGACAGTGCTGAGCACTGGGCTACCATGAGGCGACAGTGCTGAGCACTGGGCTACCTTGAGGCGACAGTGCTGAGCACTGGGCTACCTCGCCACCCTGAGTAATTAATCATTCAGTTATATATTTATGAAGGATGAAAATGTTCTCAGCTTCGGTTGTCAGTGCTGCGAGTTTCTGGACTGCTAGATGGCTCAGCCCCCCTGGCTCTGTCCCCTCTAAGGGACTTATAAATATTAACACCTGGGAGAAGCTCTCCATGTCCCCAAGGCGTGTAATTCCCTTGGTTATCACTCGCAGCATCGGGGACACGATAAAGCAACTCTTCGTCTCGTGTGTCTCTGACCTTTCCATTCGCGCGTCTTCCAGCGTCGAACCGACTAGTAGCGAAGCTGACGCTGAAGCAGCAGGCGAGTGCACGGTGGGCTATTTTTAACCAATGGGCCGCTTCGCACATGAGCTCGGCCCTCTGAAAGGTCTCTAAACAAACACGACGTCAGCCGCATCGACCGGCTCGGATGAGTCAAGAGTTTAACTATTGCAGCCTTTTATGTAAAATCGCAACGGATTTCGAATGATGCTCTACAGAAGTGCCAGAGGAGAGGAGAGTAGCCGTGGTGAGCGGCCAGTCACACCCTTAGCAAAGCTCAGGTGACCTATTAGGACAGCAGGGTTTTTCTGCTGTGTCGCACACAGGATTGTGAGAGTTTCAGACCATCTGAACTGGAATCCTGCAGGCTGATTCGCTGTCTCCTAACCAAAAAGGTTGCTTCTAATTACGTTTTATTAGACGCCAACAACGTCGGGTAACATAATGCCCAAAACAATTATTGATTTTGGAAGGCGGGCCTGGCATGGGGGTTGTTTGGCAGTGGGATGGCGAACTGAAAGCGTGAAAACATCGTGTCAAATTACCCGTATAGTGGCCTCTTTCGGTCGTGTCGCTGTTCATAGCCTTTATTTGAGGATCAAAAGTGTCAGTTATATAACTAAACACTTATGATTCAGTCATATCTCGCAATGTCAGCTTTTGCAGATTAAGGATATTTGACGTCATGAGTTTGTGCTAGACCTGTATTAGCATTGGACATGAACCTGCCTAGTAAAATAAGAGGTTCCAGCCCATTCTGAAATGTATTTGTTACCAATCAGGCAGTGAAATTACAAGAACGAACCCCCCCTCAATGACTCAGCCCCCCCTGTCTGTGAAATCTACAGAGGGGGACACCCCCCGCCCCATAGTCAGAAAAGTGAAAAGTGACCCCCTCCGTCCCTCTGTAAGGTTGCCAGACCCTGCATAAAGTTTATTTCTGGGCATGGGTCTGTTTACCATATTTAGAGAGTCCAGAAAGTCACAACAATGTGGAAAATAGCAGCTGACCGTAGAACCACATACTGCATGTTATGTGTTTATAAAATTACCGTAAAACTGAGTGTAGCTCTGTGATTTTCACCAATTAATGGGCCATACTGAAATTTATATTTCTGTATATTAGAAAAAGTAATTACGGAATGGTGCTAGCTAAATAAAATATGCATATATTACATTGAAATTTATCTTTGGAGTGTTACACACCATTTTATGATCTTTACTTTCCAGTATTTAATAAAAATATTGGTTTGGAAAATATTGGAAGGCATTGTATTGCAGAGAATGTGATGACTCAAATATCCGGATTTTGCAAACACTCCCAAAACGAGCAGATAGATTTCTTAATATTTCTTTAAGAATAAAGACATTTCAGACATAACCTTTCTGGTCAAAGGTGTCAGCGGAGCTGCGTAGGAGGTTAATAGGTGCAGGATGATGAGGTCAGTTTTCAATTACCCCCGTTAATCACATTACCACACTCTGTGAGATGCAGACAAACCCCGGCAAGGAAGCCGGATGCTCGGATTGCAAAACAAAGAGTGGCAGCGGCGGGGGGGGGTGTGATGGTGGGCTGCTCTGGATGCTGAAGGTCAGGGTTTCTGTTTCTTCACATCTGCTGGGGTAGGCGGGTGACACGCCCCCCCCCCCCCTCCCCTTCAGGAAGCCATGACAGGGATCAGTGTGACACCAGGCAGGTGTCTGTGTAATCCTTTATGGTTAAGCCCCATTCTTGGAGTCCCTTCGCCCAGGCGGTTGATGCAACATGGGAAAGAGCTTTACAGAGCTGGGAGAAAAGGGACATGTATCTTTGTGGAGGATGTATGAAGTGCAAAGTGGTGTTACTGACCGACCCGTCAACCTTTGCTGTTTTTCAGAGGGGTAGCGTGTTGAATGTTACAAAGTTATAAACAGTGATGACATCATTTGTATTTTGTATTTATACGGAATACAATGCATGTTTTTTTTCCAGAAATACAAATTTTATTTCATATTGTTGGGGTTGAGCTTAAGAGCTAATGAGAAAGCTAAGCCATAACCTGCAGATTACAGTTTTGACTTTAATTAATGACATTTTTCAGCCATTTTGCACTTTGATAGGATATCAGGCTAGGTGTGCATGCATGTCTACAAAGATATATATATATAAAAAAAAAGATACAAAGAGTGGTAATGGTGAGACAAAAATGAATATATCCACCTTTGTCATCATTATCACAGTCATGCTGTTTAATAACAGGAACCTTTAATGAATGTGAAGATGCTTCAAAACTGATGTAACAATAACTAATAACATGTAAAATATGTGTGACCACTTTTTGCTTTATATTTAACAATCATCCATCCACTTGTCTTCAGACCATATGAAAGTTGCAATTTTATAGATTTTTGTTGCTTGGCAGTAAGTAGGATTTATTTATATATTTTTGACTTAATCTATTCCGTGTTTAATAAGCACTGGACCATATCTTAGCAAAATCTACTTAAATTTCCACAGTGTACATGGTTTCTTTGTGCTACAAAGAGTTTTACAGATTTTTGATACACTTACCTATATACTAACACTCACAAATTTTTAATTGACTGGTTAGTTCTTCGGTTATAATATAACATACACTCATCTGGGCAATAGGAAATGCTTTTTTGGTAGATTTTTTGAAAATAATGGATAAAGAAACACAATGAGGTGTGAACTAGGTATTTATTTGAACAAAATATTGCATCTTGGACTCATATTGTAAGTATTGCAGAATGGCTGGACTTCACCTACCCAAAACAGGACTGCATAGGCAGTTGCCAGCCTGATCATTGGTTTTGCATTCTGTAACTAAACTCTTTATTTTAATACTGTAACGCAGAATATGATTTCAAATTATTGTAATTTTACATCACATGCACGGTCTCCCCGTGCCTTATTCCCTATGCATTCTGGGATAGGGTCCATGATTGATGTAAACATCCATTGGATAAACAGTGTTGGAAAATGTATATAGGTGGAGCGTACTGTTAGCGGTAAGGCATCCATTTGGTGAAAATAACGTTTTAATTCTGTGTTGAAACTCTGAGTAACCTGAAACGGAACCCTTAACCTGGATGTTCACAGATAGTACATCATTAATTGCCTTAATGTAACCTGTCAGCCATCAGACGCTTGAAAATCATTTGCGCAAACGTTTGGAAACTGCCGACAATAAATCTGCATTATCTCTATGAAAAAAATAAGCTGCGGGATATGCAAAAGGTTGAGTCACGCCTGTTAGAGGTGTGTTTGTGTTTCAGCCGTATCTGGCTGGTTCCTGCAGCGCAGGGTTAGCGTGTCACTCCTTGGGCACTGATCGAGTTACAATAGAGAGAGCAAAAGGTCGGACCCTGGTGCCACTCATATCACTGTGAATCGGCGACTTTCAAGGAAAGCCAAGGTCATTCGAGAAGGTGTGTAGGAGCCCTTTTGTTTAGCACCATCTTCGGTATGTCGCCTGGAAGCGTGTCTGATCCCCTAAAGGTGCCTATAAAGCATTTTCATTTGGGGGTGTATGATGTGCACAGAGCAGGGAGTTCTTTCCGGTGCTGTCTATCCAGCAAAAACACCGCCATGTTAACGAGGAATCCATAACATTAATAAAAATACACCTTCTGCAAAAGGAACAGGCAATGGTGGGCGGCCATCTTCCTTTCCTTACTGTCAGAAGGCTGAAGTTAGGCAGTATGTTAAGTTCGATTAAGGTTAATGTTGCCAGTGATATTTCCAATAATTGTTCAAATGTGCCGAATACTTTACAAAGACTGCAGGTTATAAAAACTACTGAAGTAAGTGTGTTACAGGCAGTCCCCAAGTTAACAATGTCCGAATTATCTGACTGCCATAAACATAAAGTCCATTATACTTAAAATTTGGGTTAAATACAATGGCTCATAATAATGGATGCACACTGTACTTTGTGATGCTCATGGGAACATTGAGCAGCTTCAGACGTTTTTTCAGTTCAAGGTACAGTGCCATGTGTACTTTCTTTAATTATCACTGTAATATTATTATTATTATGATTATTATTATTATTATCATGACCATCATCATTTAAGGTACAGTGCCATGTGTAGTTTCTTTAATTATCACTGTAATATTATTATGATTATTATTATTATTATTATTATCATCATCATTTTTCGGCATACCTAAAAAAATCATCTTAAAGACAGACTTAGGGAACTAATCTGGTTCATAACCTGGGAATTGCTTCAATTTTTATTTATATCTTAGAACAGTCTGTCATGCCGTCTTGTGTATCCTTTTGTATACCAATCAAATGTAGTACCCTTTTGTTTATTGGATGAATAAAATAAAGGAGAAAATTATTATAAAAAAAAATTTCATTCTAAACTTTATACTTTTGTTTGATGTTAGATCTAATGTGGTTTTGCTTATATATGGACAGTTTTCTTTTGCTCTTACCAGCCAGGAATGAATCTCCAGCTTCCTCTTAAACACGCCGGACATCTCTTCATTTCAGCTCAGCTCCTACATGACATTAATACATCATTTCAAATTATATCCGTAGTTCTGTTCGAGAGCGGAGTGACTTTCAATGATTGCAAAGAAAATCAATCTACATGTAGAAGCAGTCATTAGTTTCCCATTTTACATCGTTGTAATTGAGAAAATGCATCATTATACACATTTAGTTAAGTAGTCAGGGGTTTATTTGCTTCAGAATTTATTTTTTGCATATGCCTATTTAAGTGATAGATATGTTTTATTAGATTTAGATGAGGATCAAGTGTTGAGTTCCTGAGCTTTGAGTTTTAAAATAAAGTCACTTCCTTTGTATACACAGACAAACAAACACTGGCACTGTCAGTTCACTACAGAATATATATTGATTGGTGATTTAATTTTCCTTTCAAATTATCATCCGGGGTCTCCATTTCAGCTTGATATGAGCCTTCAGCTTTGCAGAGACTACATTATGCCCCCCCCACACCTCTCCTACCTCTCACTCATTACAGCCCAGTTGCTGATACCAGCAGAAAATCCTGCTCACATCACCATCTTTGCTCCTCTCCCGTTCTCCCCGTGCCGCTGAGCTGAGAGACGGCAGAAAGTCTCCCCGTAGCCGCCATTCTGGCAGAGTCACGTCGCGGAGGAGTATCGGAATCTATAAAACAATGTACCGTGGGCAGGGCTGAAATCAGCTTCATTTAATGCGCTATCACAACGCTTAGGTGAGAGTGACGACAAGATCTATTTAACAATTAATTACCTGTGTCTCGCAATGATCTGGCTAGCTAGCGGCCTGCGTTTAGATACTGAGCTATTGACATTCTCTTTGAATCCAAGTAGAGGGGAGGCAGGATGGCCCCCATATCCATTTATGTCATCAATATCCTCCTATATATATGTCAGATGTGCCATTTCACTCATAGCTATTTCCCACACTGCTGATTACATTATTGTGTTGTTGGGGGGGTTGCAGGGGGAGGGTGCGGGTCTTGGCGCTCTCTTAACTCTCCTTGCAGTAATGTGTCAATAGCCTGCCTCCATGAAACAAGTCAATTTTCTGCCGGCTTGGCAGCAGAATAAATCTCGGAGCTATCCAGAGAGCCAGAGATATTTATAAAGCGCGAGCGCGCGCCTGTGTCCGGGACTGAGCGGGAGTGATTTTTCGTGTCAGTTCTCTCGGAGAGAGATGGGGGAGCAGGTCGCCCTTAAACTAGGCTTGCAGTGATGACCCACTGCATTTGTTTTACTCGCTTTGGCTTAAACGGCAGAAGGAGACTTATATCCGGATGGATGATGCTTTCATGCTCAGGGGCTTCTCAAGTGGATATTGTGCTGGCCTGTGATGAATACGAAGCGGTGCCGGGTACGAGGCGGGGGGGCAAGAATGGAGTCACTGGTGCTCTGCATATATTCCTGCTACAGTTTAAAAAAAGCCATAAATGCATTTTTGTGAGCATTGGCTCAGCCATTACAATTACAAATACGACATTATTCAGCCATTACAATTACAAATACGACATTATTCAGCCATTACAATTACAAATATGACATTATTCAGGCATGCAATTGCAAATACAGAATAAACAGCAATGTGTTAAAAGCTTCCACAATATACAACCCTTAAATAAAAAACCACATGTTCATAACTCCATTGAAGTGTTATGTTGTATGCATTATGAACATATATATCTTTTTTTTACAGTACTGTATACATGCTGCTGGACCCTGGTATGTTTCTTCAACCCAAGTAGAAGGTTTATGATTACAGGCCACATTTGAAATTTGTTACATATGAATCTATCCAAAATGATAACACCGTAAGTAACTGTGAATCTGCATACTGCAGCAAGACGCCACACTGACACGTCTTCTTTTTAGTAATGATGATATTACTAAGCCCTAAGTACTATGAATAAAGTCCCAGAGGAATGATTTGTTTGCTGATGGCTTATTGAATTCATGATAGGATATTTAAATGTCCAAAGTGACGACAGACAGTTGTCCAGTCTGCCAGTAGTCATCAGTTAAGAACAGCAGTGAAAATGGCCAAAGAACGCAAATGTTGTAGAATTTTCTGAAGTTATGCATTCATAAATAGCAAAATGCAGTACATCTGATATATGTAAATTATCATGCAGATCAGAATTTGATCATTACAGCAAATGGGAGTATCATTGTGTCTGCAGGACCACATAGTTTCACAGCCCGCTGAGGATTAACCCTGTTCTTAGACAGTGCATGTAGGTGGTTAGCCCGTGTACTTAACACACACAGATCCTGTGGGTGTATTTTCTCTCTGATTAAAATTGTCAACATTTGCCCAGGCACAACAGGATCCCCTCTAATGCGACACGTTAAAGGCAATTACCTATAATGGCATGATATATTGAAAAATGGAGGTGCACTGCATGCAAGATATGAAAGGCTGAAGCTTTTAATAAGGCCGTAAAATTAACACATGCCCGTTTGCGTGTAATACATACGGGTAGCCTTAATACTTTGTTTGCACTCGGACCGGGACAATTAACTGTCAGGGTCCACAATTATCTGCAAAACAAAGCAGAGCATCTGTCCACTAGTTCATTATGATAGGAGATTCAGTGCAGACAAGATGGAGAGGCAGGGAGCAATATAGAACAGGACTGATCATGGATGTGTATAAAAAGAGAAAATACAATCAGTACATCTTCTCATCGAACTGGGAAACGCAGTGATTTAATACCCCCATCAATAATGTGTTTGGGCTCATTTAATCGTTTAAATTATGGAGATCATTTCTGCATTATCTATATCATTTACATGGACCTGTGTGAAGAGAAAAGGCTTCCTTGCAACTATAACAGTAGGATCCAAACAAGTGTGGTTAGAGAAGACATATTTTTTAAAAGGCAATCACATGACCCAGAGGACTGCACGTTCCTGGCATTCCATGGTTCACCACAGAGGGGCAGCAGAGCGGAATGCTTAGGGATCTTCTTAGCACAAAGCATGAAGATCAAAGGCAGACCCAATAGAGGCAGTAGATTCAGGTCCAGAAATTAAAGCTCCAGACCAAGATTTAGTTTCAACCAACCAGTTGATTACTCTGTGAATGTGACTCTTTATGCTCAACTGTTTGGTTGAAAAGAAATCTTGGTCTGGATTTTTATTTTCTGGACTGGAACTATCCACCTCTGGAACCCAACCCGTTCTCACAAGGGGGGTGCAGTGGGGTGGGGACCATGTATCTGAAGCAGGGAGAAAGGATGTCGTATAAGCATTCACAAAGCATCACGAAAAACAGGGGACTTAATAAAAGCGAATCATTGACCATTCACGTCAATGCCGAAAATGGCAGCTATCATTCCTATGCTGCGGAAAACAGGAGATCAAAAAAGCGTGGGTGAATTTTAAGGCCTGATATCGAGCTGTGCCAGTAAACTGTGACATTTTCATTCAATTAAACCAGGGTTATAGGTTGCAACCTTTCTCTCATTGTGAAGCCTTGATTCTCTGCTAGTTCCAAATTGATTCCGGAACTGAAAGAGCAGAACACCCATTTAAGTCTTTTAGCTATACTGGGGACTGATAGAGTTCTGGATTGTTTTGTTTTAATGTATATGCCGATGATCACAAAAGTGAATTGGAGAAATACTTAAAGTGAAATGCAGACTGAACCTCTACTTATAGATGAGTGTTAAAGTAGCCTAACCTTTATGAGAATTCATTGGAAATGTCTTTTGAACATTTCAAAAGCATTTTTATGTGGACATTTTGATTGAATTCAGGAATACAAAAAAATCGCTTACGGGATTTAAATATAAATTCTAAAAATTTAAATAATTATGTTATATAAATGTTCATCAAACGTTGAAGTTAAGGATAAATTCTAAGCGAGTAAAATTTTTACGACAATTAATTTCGGATTATTACACTGATTATCGTTGTTGGGGTTGGTGTCACCATTGCGGATATTGCTGTTCCTGCTGCATTCTCATAATCCCCATAAATCTGAGCTTGCACACAGCTGAGCACGGAGAGTGAGAGGCCAAGCCGGCACTGGCTGTCGTTAAACAAACCCTTTGTTCAGTCCATGACACATCTCGATTTGATTTTTATTCATAAGCACTTTGCCATAATACAGACATCAAACTAAGAATACACAAGGGGTCATTATTGTCTTTGCACTGTGTTAACCCTACATTGATGAAACTAATTCACATTTCCTGAGCACAGCCCACTCGGGGGGGCCGAGGGGACGGCAATGTTTCCCACTTGACCCCAGACCCTCGGCGGGGGTCCTCCCGGGCGGCTGAATGAAGAGGGGCCGACGTCTTGACAACTCATTTTCATAACAATGGCAGCATATGTTTGCAGTATATAGCAGTCTATGGACATGGCAGCCACCATATTCCTCCGAGCGGGGATGCCAGGTGCTTCATATCAAAGCAATGGGCAGTCGACAAATCATTTACTGGCGACAAATGACACCCTGCCGCCCGCCGAGCCTGGGGCCCGGGGCCCGCGGCCCTCTGCTGAGGTCCCCATGCCGTAAGACGAGGAGCAGTGTGAGAAGACACACCCAAGGAAATACAGATCTATACATAAACAGAAAAAATCTACATGCGTCATACATACATATATACATATGTACAGTATATATATTATACTGCCTGAGGAAGTCTGTAATATACAGACGCATGCATACACACACACACACACATATATACATACATTCTTACACAAACACTCAGACACACACACACACACACACAAACACACATATCTATATGCACACAAAGACCTGCTGGTTCAGATCCCAGGAGGGCCTTGCACTTGTACCCTTGAGGACGTCCCTACGACCTGAAGAGCTCTAGCAGGATAGGTGGAGGGATCTGCTGACTCTCTTAGCATAAAGGCGTGCGGCAGTCATACTAACACCACTAACACGGTCAAATGTCTGCTTCGCTCTCTCCATCACGGCAGAGAGCGGGCCGCGCTCTTGGAGGCCTCCCGCGGCCGCGGCAGAAGGGGCCGGCCGTCGCCATGAAAAGGGAGCACTGCCTAATTACTATTCAATAAACTCCCGTTAAATTAACAGCTCAATAGGCAGTAACATCTGCTCAGCGCGTCAGGCCACTGAGTCGTCCGTCTTCCTGAATCTTAGCGTGCCTGACATCCCCATCACGCAGATCCCCACAAGAGGACAGGCCTCCTAATTGAAAGTCGACGATGGCTTTTCGGGCGACAGATGAAGTGCATTCTGGGAGTGGTAAATTATTTAACTTTTCTCCTGTGTTAATACCAAGGCGCTTAACTTAAGGTGCTAAATGTGAGATTGTGGCCGTACGTCACAAAAATCACATTTATCCCTGCAATTTCGACTCAGCTCCTCCAAGCTGGGTCAGATCTTCGGTATCTTTACAATGTTTATCTCTCTAATGCTCTATCCACTATTACTGCTATTCACAAAATCCATGGCATCATTTACCTCAGTGTTATTTTCGCCAGCTGATGTTACTGGATACGTACAACGAGAACGTTCAGAGTGTAGCGGGAAAAGCACAGTGCTAGCTGTGCCCTGTCTGGAATTTTAATCTGCAATAAATTGACGTTCATAGTCTCATTCTTGTGTCTCTATGCACCATTATTTTGCCCACCAGTTTATCTCTCTACCTAATCCAGGGATTAGGACAGGTGTTTTCCCTGGAGTTGTCTAAAATCTCTTATAGAAATATAGAAAAAAATACAGACAGCACTCAGGGCTGCAAACAATTTCTAGACAACAAAGTGTAAATTCAGTAATTTCTATCTATCTATCTATCTATCTATCTATCGAACAATCTATCTATTTATGCATCTATACATCTAAACATATACATAG
>JAABNX020000047.1:5952522-5972840 GCA_015163995.2 Mormyrus lacerda | reverse complement strand
TCTATCTATCTATCTATCTATCTATCTATCGAACAATCTATCTATTTATGCATCTATACATCTAAACATATACATAGTGATACATGTAATTAACTGAAGAAAAACTATGAAAGTAACTTTGATGCATGGAGGGGCGAGGTTTCTTCATCTCTCAACATTGTGCCGCATATGTGAAATGTACCCATGAAGCTTCCTGGCCCTCGTCCATTTCTCACCGATATCTCATATCTTACAGGAGGCTCTGGGGCTCATCGATTTGGAGCCACGCTCTTCGGTCAAAGTCGCTGGCTCTGCAGAGCGGCTCCGGCTCAGCTCTCTGCGCCCACAAAGAAGAGGAGAGTGTCTAGGCTTGCAGATAGCTCCTGACACAAAGGGGTCAAGCCATTAATCTCAGGCAGATAGAGTCAGCTGCTGATTTCACTACAGCACTGAAGCCAGTCAGCTGATGGGAACACTCCAGGCAGAGAGAGAGAGAGAGAGAGAGAGAGAGAGAGACAGACAGAGAGTGTGGGGGTAACATCTTGTGAAGACTTAAAGAGGCAGGCGTTTCACTGTTGCCCACAGAGAACTCCATTCTGAGCCAGTGGCATTTGAGTAAGCAAAGGGGGGGGGCTGGGGGGAGGATCATTAATGAATTCTGCTGAAGGCGTTAGGCTAATTGTAGTGTTTGAAGGATGCACCCAGCACATCAGTCACTCTGTACTCACCTATTCACCTGTGATTGATAGGAGTACAACTGGTGCAGCCCTGCAGTAACGTCGAAACAGAACCCACTGAATCGCACACACACACAGGCGCATACACTCACACATGCATGTGCACGCACACAAACAGAAATGTGAGCTGGAATACACAGACACACAGTCATACCTGCACAGGTGCATGCATGAAGAACACAGTATAACAAAGAACTGGCTCATTTTCTCTGCTTGGCCTGGCGCTGTGACTTTTCACCCACATGTGAGGCTGGATATTTCTCCCGAGCTCTCCAGGGTAAGTACAGACCACCTCGATAGACCTCCATCTGGGACCTGAGCCAGCAGTGTGCAACCTAAGAGACCATACAGTACCTTCAGCATCGACACTACCCTCTGCTCCTCACCCCTCAAGGCTGAGTACGTAGGCAGGAGAATAAAAGACAAAGACACAAAGTCAAGATGCTTGTCACCTGGCAGAATGAATCAATAGAGTGAAATCTGACTGACAGCTGCACAAGCACCAGCTTTAAGCTCCGTAACCTTGGACTCAACATGCAGGACCTTTGCCACGGAATCTTACCCAAACTCCTCTGTCCATCTCATCGAAAAAATACTGGAAACCCACCGTGATTTTACTCTTTGTTTTAGTGGTTTCACGTTGATCCTCAGGTTGCTACCACGGCCTGTCCCCAGGACCCCCTGCACCGCTAGATAAACACAAGCATGTACAGAGCAGCTAACATGATACTCACAGGGTGGTTACAAAACCTGAAGCACGACCAGATGCGAAACCCAAGCCAGTGCTACCACCTGCCAAGACAAAAAAAATTGATTCCCACCTCTGTCACGCTATTTCAGCCAGTGCCTTGATTAGCCACCTATGGCTGCTGTTGTTTAGTGTGGTCTTAAATGCTCATCAAATAATTGTTTCTAAGTCTGCTTATTGAATAATTTACTTTCTCTAGTAGGAGAATCAATCAGCGTGATGCTGCACTTTGCTTAAATGCTGAGTAAGTGAACAGTTAAACTGAGCAGGAACTGTTTAGGTGAGATTGTTAAAATCCAGGTGAAATGTAAAAAACAGAAGCTCCCATAATGTTCTCACAGTTTGCTATGACTGTCTTGGATAAAGTATCAGCAGGAATCCATTACACTATCACCAGATTCACACTCCATCAGTTTGTAAGTGAGAAAAAATTGTCAAATAACGACTACATTTTAAATGCAGGGCCCACGACTAACAAACACATTTTAAATTACTTTCCTTTGATTTTATTGTGTTATTAAGTAGATGGTCAAAAGTCCAGAATAATCAATAATCAATCATGAATAGAAAGATCCCTTGAATCAGATATGAGTCTGCGAGTCTGCCATTGAACTAGAACAAAATAGAGTATCAGTGAATATTTTAAGTACACATGAACATTTAAAATCTTTCTTCAGTAACTGTGGCACGCAACGCCAAATTCAGCTCATTTCTCAGATCTGATGTAACGCGGACAATTGTAGCAAGCATAGAGATAGACCGCCAGTACTTCGACAACAGAAGGAATAAGCAATTTGATTGGTTAATGCAGTCGCCATTTATTAATTCTAATTGGCTAAGTGAGGAGAGGGGTGTGAATGTTGTATAGCCTAAACAATGCGTACTAAAATATTAGCAGCAGAGGAAGGTACATTTTTGCGTATCCCTTACCTTTACTAATTTGCAAATACGTTGCAGCAGTTAGATTGTCATAGTTTGATTCTGGCAATATGAAGAATTATATGAAGAAAGGGGGGGGTGATGTCAAAGCATTATTCAGAAAAAAATGGTCTGTATTGATTACGTACTTGGGTGAAAAGTACAAAAAGGCAGAAAGGGATTTGCACCGCGTCCTTCAGTGGCTGTGCTATAAACATACTTAGAAACAAACAAACAGGGAAATATATAAATTAATTCTTTCTTCCAAGCAATCGCCCTGTTTGGGCTGTTTGCAAGGAGCGTCGCTTATTTTCCTTCGCAATATTTCTTCGGAGGCGAGGATGCATTTTTCACTTCTGCCTGGGGAAGTCTATAAGCTGTGACAGTAGAAAGGCGCCGTCAGATTTTGACTGGTGATAAGTGTACGATGTGACTGGGAGCTACTTGTTATCTCTGTCTCTTCTTAGACACCCAGACAGCGCGAGACACATTCTGGGTGGCGCAGAAGTATGTAGAAAAAATGGTTGCATGCTACTGGTAAAATTATTATTATTATTATTATTATTATATGTTTCTGTTACCAGACGCACATAGAAGAGGGTAAAAAACTTTGCTAATTGCAGTCCTCTTAGAATTCACCTTTACCAGACCTTATAGCAGCAACAACAACAATATTTGACTGTGCTTAATCTTCACGCTGGCGGCTGTTTCCACTCTTTTATTCTGCCGTAATGGTTCTTATCGGATGGATATCAAATCACTGAACCTGAAGGCCTCCAGTTCACGTGCAGGATCTCATCAATGTTACTTTGGAGACGCGAGAAGCGGATACTGGAATTGTCACGGAAAATAAATATTTAAATGTTTTCTAATAAATATGCCCATTTACCTGTTGGTTGTGCTACTTATTCATGACCCTGAAAAGTGAAAGTAACTTTGTTACAGTGTAACATATTAAGAGATTAATTATTGAAGTCTTTTAAAGTTTTTTTAAGTTTTGTCAATGAAAGTGGCTATGACTGTAAGATTATGGTTACCGATTAAGAACTTTATTCTCCATAGTCTAATTTTATCGTGTGTCATTTGCATGGCACTTGATGATATTTTTTTTTCTTTTTTTTGGTACTGACACCAAATCATATATTTAAGTAACCTCTTCCAAGCAGCAAACCTTGGAAATATGAATACGCATGCAAGCACGTCAAATGGCATTTAGTTTTCTTCCTTTTCACGCTTGCTAAAACATGCAAACACATGTCGTGTTTTTCACAGATACATTTTATGATGGTTTGTTTGTTGTTGCATTTTACGTTTTAATGGACGGCCGGACAGTTTCACGAAGGAGTCTTCTGATACTCAGTTACTTACTTTACAGGTGGAATAAAGGACGTCTCATATCCAACGTCACGCTCGCTGTGCACTGAGCATCAAACATTTATTTTAATGGCATGATATCTGACCTCCTAATCCCGTCAATTTATCAAGAGTGTATATCTCACCTTGATGAGAAGCCCTTTTTTAATCATTCGTCAGCAGTTCTCAGATTTCACTCAGAAATACTGAGACCTGGTTCAGCTTTCACGCAAAGATCAGTCCCTGTTTTACACTCCACCCAATGCCGACATCCACCTCCATTACTTAGTAATTGATGTATGACTCTGTGCGACTCATACAAGTCATCTGTCAAGATAAAGGGAGCTGAGCTAAGGCATACCTCATTCTGTCACACCCTTATATTACGGTAATAGTACGTAATCTGGGTCTCACGAGTTCTTCTCTTAGATCGGATTCTTGAACATACAGATGTCATCGTACCATCCTCTGCATTTAATACACTAAACTGATATACATACATCTAGATTGTATGGGTGAAGTTTTTGCATTTTCCTTTCACACTACATTTATTAATTATTAATCATTAAGACTGAATTAAACTGCATATAGCTTGGAGACCCTGGGATTCCTCATCTGAAAAAGCTGTTTTGAAAACGTATTCACATATGTACACAAAAATAACAAAACGTTTCTGTTTTTCTCAAAATATTTAGCATGTGAGAATGTAATTTTGCCGTTGACTGGGTGCTAGTCACCAATATCAATAATCTGGAAAGATTTCAAATTCACCAGCTGATAAATTGTACTTATTCAATGCACACGGCGGACACGATTTTGTCATATTTGTCTGGGTTGAGTAGAAATATTTTAGCCTTATTCCGTCTAAAAGAAGGTCAAGGAGAATAGTTGTGCCCAATAAATAAATGTAATATTATTAAGCAGCGAAATCAGTCATTTTATTGCAATGTATATTTTAAAAAATCCTCTTTCAGAGATGAAGCAGCAGAAACAGGCATACTGATAATCTCATTTTAGCTTCATCTCTTAGAAAACACACTACCTAACAGAATATTTAAAAGACGAATATGTAAACAAATTCGAGTAACTTATGAGGATGATTCGACCTAAATTCTTCATCGTGAAGCATGCAAGGAAGAAATGCTGATTTGCATTTCTCTATGAAGAGTGAAGTCTGAATTACGTTATAATTTTGATCTTTAAAAATGATTACGTATATATGGATCAAATGTAATATCTCATCAGTGAATTTTATTCAAGTATAAATCAGTAGATTTAAGGTCAAATTCAAAAGCAAAATCAATGCCAATAACCTTTCGAACATTTTTATTGTTTATACATTTTTCAGGAAATTCATTTTTTAACAAAAAAAAAGGACGTCTGGATGATTTCTAAAAAAGCTAAGTGAATATAGACTATAATTCTACCAGTTCTACCTATAATGTAATGCGCTCAACTTACAATAAAATCCTTCCAGTGGAACATTTGTTGGGATGTTATCAGCTCTCTAGGATAATAACATCCATCTTCTGTATCACCAGGCAGTGTAAGGAAAATGAAAACATGGTTGGTTTAATTTGAAGAGGCAGAGCAGCAAAATCATCCACTGACCGTGTGATTCAAGCTCATTTTCCGCACTGTAACTCCAGTGTGGTTTGAATGTAACTTCCTTCCTTCTGACCGTGTGATTCAAGCTCATTTTCCGCACTGTAACTCCAGTGTGGTTTGAATGTAACTTCCTTCCTTCTGACCGTGTGATTCAAGCTCATTTTCCGCACTGTAACTCCAGTGTGGTTTGAATGTAACTTCCTTCCTTCTGCTCTCATTCAGTAATTCAGCTACAGTGTCCGTTGCAGTGCTGGTTTTGCACCCTGTGCATCACTAACATCAACAATATGGAGGCACTAATTCACTGGTAAACACTGCAAAGATTATTGTGTATTTCAGAGCATGTGAAATGGACACCCATGGGTGATCCTTATACTGATTTAAAAGGAGTACAAAAATTACACTGATAACTGAGGTAATAGAAGGATTATTTATTAAAAGTGGTTCAGTAGTACATTTGAATCGACCAACTTTGACAAAGTTACTGGTATTGCGGAGGTCTGCCTTGCCCAGTGTCACATCAATTTTATTTAGCCATTCTATCACAGAAAAACATTCAAAATAAACAGAAGGGTAATTAAAAGGCAGGCATGCTGAAAAAGGAGTATGCTGAGGTCACCTTCTAATCCCAGCTATTGCAGTAGATTGTTGCTTAATATATTGATTTAAAAGAATCTATAAATGCATTTCGGCCCCTGAACATCTCTTTGGGGAAGTTCAAGTTCTGATTCTACCAAAAGTAGAACTGTTTGTAATAGTAACATTGCAACAGAAATTGACTGCAACACTGTAACACTCCTTTGTCTTTCTGCACAATACTTTGTAAGCATCTGTAACAACTCTAGCTGTGTAGTATTCTGAGAAGGTTCAGTCAGAAGGTGCTCATCTTTGACAAGACAATTTACACCTTTGCACGCACCCGTTACCCTCAAGGCAGTGACTACAAATTGCAAGTGGCTTTGCCAGCTTCTCAACTGTTTTCTGCCTGTAAGCATTTCCTATATATCGCGGTTACAAGGATTTCAGCTTTATGATTGGCGATAAACAGAAATGGAGTATTTGAAGACCTCTGCAATGATAATCATTCATGAATCCCTTTTAGGGTCTGTATGAGGAGCTAATGATGGAAAACTAACCAATGTGAAAATCAACAATGAGTGAAAGTGTTTGAAAACTGTGTTTAAAAACAAATCTCATATGGTGCTACCAAAATGTTAAGTATTGGATCCATCATCAGGGCCATAAAAAAACCAAGAACTTCATGAATTTGGTCAGCTGAATGTGAAAAACTGCAAATACCTAACATTTGCACTACAGTAGATTATAATAAAAAGTAACGCTAACTCAATAACAAAAAAATAAAGAAATATAAAAGGATAAAAAAATTGTTTACCACATTAATCCAACTCTTTCCCTGTTTTGCTTGGATAAGAATTTAGCTATCATAAAAAAGAGATCACCAAGTGAGCTTTCATAAAAAGAAGATTACCAATATCTCCACTATAAATTAGACAGAATAGCCAGTATATACGATTCCATTATATGCTAACTTGTTAAAATCAAGATAATCTGCTTGTAAGTGACAAGAAAGTTCATATAGTAATTATATAATTAATTAGTTTGCGCAATTTTGTAACTGTTTCTGGAAAATAAAAAAGACATTCTAGGAGGATTTTAATGTTATGATTTGAATTCCCAGAGTTTTTTGAGTTTGTACAGTAAATGGGTGAGAATGCAAGTATAATACAAGCACACCTTAAAGTAAACAATAAGATAATCATTTCAAGGCAAGAACAGGCTGATTAAACTTATTTAAAACTCCATCGGTAAACTCAAACGATAAACATCACATAAAGGTCAAACGCTACTGGCTTTTGCACGTTTCCTGCAGATCAGCCCATGCAGTGCGCTAGATAAATTCTCACATGACCACATACCTGGGCAGAACTTCAGACACATAAAGCAGATTGACAGTTAATAAACAAGCAAACAAATAAAACTGGTATTGGGAGCTAATTAGCATGTGGTATTTTTTCCAGGATAGAAAATAAATTAAATAAATAGATAATAACACATTATTATTAGGGTATCATTTAACGTTGTTCTCATATCAGCCTATAGTTATTTGATGCTAGACATTTTTTTCTTAGATCGCAATAAATACTTAGTGAGCACGTCTGATTTTGCTCTCGAATAAATACATTTGGTAAATAATATGTACTTTTACTTGGAATTGCTCATTAATTATTATTAGATCTAACGTTTCATAAAAATCAGTTGCAACAATATACTTACACCGTACTTCTTTCTTACGAATATTACGATAACAACCAGACAACAAAGACAACTATACAATAACAACAACAACAAAATGTTATGAATATTAAATCACGACAACTTGCCTGTGCGTTAGAAATATCCATTCAAGTATCATTGAATTAGGGCCAGCCCACCCTATGGACTCTACATGGGCGATTACCAAAGGCGCCATTTGATTGGGGGCGCAAAAGAGCGAGTGAAAAATATTCGTAAGAAATACCTTTGGTTGCATTCCGTGACATTACAATTAGAGTAACTTTAATATTTCACAACTTTTCCTATGAAACAGATGCGAGCTAGGTATAAAGCCAAACATCCTGTGCTATTGAGATATTTCAAATGTAATGAGCTGACAAAATTTTTCTGCTACTCTGGGGGGGGGGCGCCCAGGAAAATCTTGCCTATGGCGACAGAACACTCAGGACCAGTACTGCCCTGAATATACGCGAGGTTTCAGACGAGAGACCCAGACACCCACGTTCACGTTCGGCCAGTCAGACGCGCGGCAGCAGCGTTAGTAAATAAAGGTAGCCTGTAATTAGCGCAAGCATCACACCACATTCAGTGTTAAAGCCCCACCCAAGGAAACACCTCAGAGCGGTGTGCCAGAAAGTGCGGCGTTTTCAGCTGATACGCTAGCAAAGCCAAGGCAGACATCCACGATGTCCCGCATACAAGAAAGAATAACAATGCCGCAAGTCGCTGGTAGGCGTATATATATAGGTTTATATGTAACCTGGTCATTGGTGTTGATTAGTTATTTACGGTCTTTTTATAAATTTCTGCTAAAATATATTTGATACTATTATTTGTTTTTTAGAAATACATTTTTAAGAAAAAACATATTCTGTTATCCATATCTTATCTACTGGTAAGATTAAACGGTCTTTTTGCCAAATCACCAATCGCAATTCCTGCTATTTTCTGCTAAGTGACAGTTGAAAAACACAAAGTAGCACAATATTCAGAAGAGGCGTCATTTCATTTAAACAGTGTCACTGCATCTGAATTTGATTAAATCATATATACGGATATCGAAATTAAATAATGTAACTTGCACGTATAGAAAATGTAATTGGTTTCGTTTATATGACGTAATATTGCAGGCCATGGAGAAAGAACTTGCGCGTCCTTAAAATGGATAGCTTTCATTCTACAGTAAATCGGAACCCTCGGTCATATAAAGTATAATTATATATTAAGCAATAATCGTAATGTAGGTTTTGCTATTTATTTGCTATTAAAAATAGTGAAATTGTATTAATAGATGAAATCATACAGATATACATCCGTTTTCAAAAAAAAGATGCAATGAAAAATCAGCAACATAAGAATGCAAAAGAGCTTCCTCGGATGTTTTTTTTTAAAAAAAAAAAAAAAAAAAAAAAAAGATCTATCGTCTGTGAAATCAGAAATAGCACAGCCATGAAAGTGTCATACATTCCAGTGCAAAACTGTCTAGTCAGACAACTGGAAATAAGGCGTGCAGAGTCATGTCAAGGACGTTAATTAAAAGCAAAAACATAAAACTTCCCTATCTGATCCTCTGATTAGATTCCAGCATGTATATATAACGAAAAAAAGTACGTTAACGCTGACTTAACTGCGTCGATTTCTAGGTATAATACTAATTTTATTTCCTTGTTTTTTTTTGTTTACTTGTTTGTTTGCTGTGCTCCTTCTGCAAAAATGTAATTGAAAATTTAGGGAAGCAGCGGATGACCAATTTAACGAATATAATACGTATAATACGCATATTATTCCTAAATAAGTGGCAAAAATAGCATTATGTAATCACTTTTTCAAAGGCTCAGTAATTTTTAATCTTGGACAGATTGATTCTCCCGCCTCCAAGTTTTATATTACTTTGTCTGCCGCCTCTAATTACTATCTTGGGGCACAGACAAGTAATTGAAAGACTTACTCCCCTTGATGTCATAACCAATAACGTTACACCTTCCTAAATTCTTGAAATAGGACATGAAGCGTTACCCACGTGAAGTGAGTCTTGAACTTGCAGTAGGCTACTTATTTATTTGAAAGACTTCACAATGTCCGTGTTAATGGCATCAGTGGCGCCTCTAGTGCTCGCTCTTCTTTCGTTTCACTCCCTAATTCCACTAGACACGGTTCCGTTATTTATGCCGTTTTGGGGACATAATAATTCATGTTTTTATATTGCATGATTTTATATTGTATGATTTTAGGCAGCATACTTCTCGGGCGAAAAGCAAAGACGAGAAAAAAATCTGCGGTTAGACAAAAGTTCCTTATATGCAAAGTATTAAAGACGATTAATTATTGGCTTACAGCCACGGTTTAGAACATAAAAGGAAAAAAATAAACAACAAAACACGAATGATTAAGTGATTTATTATTTCTTTGGACCGTTATTCATTCGATACGATAATATAAATACCACCTTCCTCATCAATTCAGATACGATATTCATCAAAAACACTAAAATCAAATACATTTAAAGAACGCAGTACAGGACTAATCAATGCAACAATATTTCGATTATTTCCTGAGGTATCTGAAGGCTATTAAAATAATGATATTTATATAAAATAGTTTTGCAAAACGTATGCAAGAAAATTTTTGAAATTGTGGTTTAAATATTTTTGTGGTATTTATTGGTATGATGGGCCTTATAAAGATGACATAAAATTGCGAAAATTTTACAATAGCCCCGTTTACATTCATTGTAAACTGTAATTTAAAATAATCGGGAAACTTTTGTTGTCTGTTCAAAGAACCAATACTTGAATATCAGGCACCAGATCTATAAGCTGAAATGATTTTAGCTCCCAAAACAAATTATAGTTCAGTCAATATAAGGTTTATTTCTGACATCCGATATAGCTAAAAAATAAAACGATTTATTACAATTTACCCAAAAGCACACATACTCTGTCCCCTTTTTAACAATTTCATTCACAATCGTTACAAATATCAGATCTAAAAGCATGCTTGTACGTAATAGGTACAAAACGTAACAAAGCAGTGGAGTACCCACAAACCAAACGAAATAAAGAATAAGCGATTTAAAAATAAAAATTAACTCCGGCGTCGCCCACCCGATTAGCTGTTTATTCGCGAAAGCATCAACATACAGCCGTATACAGTAGGCCTATCGACCAGTGTGCACACAAAGAGCAGAACAAACGAAAAATCAAGGACAAGAACAGCAGGAGATTTTATAGGAGATGAAATATCTTACTGGTGATGTAAGGTGGCCCTTTGCACTTGAATTATGGCACAGAAGATTTAGCTGAGCTGAAGGGGACGCTGCCTTCTCTCTCTCCCTGTCAGAAGTATTAGCAGTCTTGATATATTGTCTGGCTCTACATTACCTTTATAAAACATAAGCGCATATCAACCAAGCCAGGAGCACAGTGGTCTATCGAAGAAAACGGTCCAAAATAAGATAGACGGACTACACAGTCTAATAAACTATTTCATTTATATATCTCGACGTTTCCTAACATTATTTCGTTACTAGGCGCCTTTTAAAACCACGCTTTAAAATCCAAAAAAAGAGAAAACCTCCTGTGCCTTTTCTTTCGTCATACCGATACGCATGCATCACCTGCCGGATCCGGCCGAATCGCTTAAACGGTCCGAAAATGCTCGTATTTTAAATGTATTTGGAGACCTCGTTAGTTTGTTCTTGTTCGTGTTTAGATCTAGTGGTATATGGCCAAACGACCAATTTAGAAAAAAAAATGACAAGAGCATAACGCGTTATAATTCAGCTGGGCTCCTCCTCCCGGCCATGCCTTCTAATTAATGGGGCTCCCTACTTGCAAAACCCTGCATTGGACTGCAACATTGTCAAAGAGTGAAAGAGAGAGGGTGAAAGTGCCACTGGAGATAATTGATTACCTCCCAATCAACAATAACTTGTTAGTGATAGTCAATTCTGGCGACTCTTCGAGCCTCGCCATTTCAGGGAAGTACCATTTTCCTACGGACTGCCACACGTCGTGGGGGAAGCATTACTGCCAAAGAAAGCTTGGATCGAAAACGAGGAAATACGGAATTCAAAATACAGAAAATAAAATAATTCACACTGATGACAAACCACACAGCATGCTATTTGATTCGGCGACTATAATCTGACGTTTTTTCCGTTCTTTATCCTGTTGTTTCCCAGAGTTTATGCTTGTTTGATTTGTAGGATTATATTTGTAATTTTTCAACTAACTCTGCATAACTGTAGCGGAAGAATGACATCCAAAGAGGAGGCAAAAGCTTCTGCGGTTGAAGAACGACGACGAAGTCCGTTGGACCATCTTCCGCCGCCTGCCAACTCTAACAAACCCCTTACCCCATTCAGTATTGAGGACATTCTTAGCAAACCCTCGGTTAAGCGAAGTTACACACTCTGCGGCACAGCACACCTGATTTCTTCTGCAGAAAAACACACTCAGTCGGGTCTTCCCTTATCCAATCGGGCACTGCTCACCCAGACGTCTCCGCTTTGCGCCCTCGAGGAACTAGCCAGCAAAACCTTCAAAGGACTTGAAGTAAGCGTTCTTCAAGCGGCAGAAGGTATGTTTCGATTATTTTCGAAATTATTGTAAACAGTGAATAATTCATGGTTGGTGCTAAAATAGCAACGCTAGAACTAAAATAGTGAACCGAAAAAAGTCCTTAAAAATACCAAAAAAATCTTCAAATCTTACTACTGTAAATTTACATGTTTGTAAGCCTTATGCTTATTTAATTCATTTATTTTGATAAGAAACCGCTCAACAGTTAATAGGCCTATGTAAAAAATTAACGCAAAAAAGTCAATAAATTATTTAAGACCTGCCAGGTTATCATAATGTAATACTCTGCTCTTTGTGTTTTTAGAGCATACACTTGCACACTAAAAAACACTCCGTTCGCACAGAATAATTGTTTACCATTGTTAATTTTCATAATTGCATTGACGTTGACTAAGGCGGTGTAAATTGATAGTTGAAACTGATTCAGATTCATAACTGTTATAGGTAGCATATATTATGAAGGGAGAAATTTCAAAAAATAATACACTACATGCAGAACACAAACAAGCTGTTTAAATTTAACCACCAGGAATTACAAATTACACTATTTATACACGGCTTCTTTATGTTTTCGCTACGTGATTATTTTAGTTCTAAAATATTTGGAAAACTTTGCGTACTAACGACTTTTAATTCGGCCTGCATTATTTTTTGATGAATAATATTCTCGTGGGATGTACATATATGCAGTATCATACAGGTAATGTCAGTTTAATTTATCTTCACAGGTCGCGACGGAATGACCCTATTTGGGCAAAGGAACACGCCCAAAAAGCGAAGAAAGTCCAGAACAGCCTTCACGAACCATCAGATATATGAACTGGAGAAAAGATTCTTATATCAGAAATACTTGTCCCCAGCTGACCGTGACCAAATCGCTCAGCAGCTCGGGCTAACGAACGCCCAAGTCATAACCTGGTTTCAGAACCGCAGAGCGAAGCTGAAGAGGGATTTGGAAGAAATGAAAGCGGACGTAGAATCGGCCAAAGCTATTGGTTCGGTACCTTTGGAAAAAATCGCCAAACTCGCAGACCTCGAGAAATGTGCCAACGGAACACTGGGACACTCGCGGTCCGAGTCGCCAGCGCTGTCCGCACAGGAGCAGGAGATCTCAAACAAATTGCGAATGTCCCCGCTGTCCCCGTTCACAGACCACACAACAAGCAAAGAGTGTTCAGAAGACGAAGACGTGGAAATTGACGTGGACGACTGATACATTATTTCCAAGCCACTGTAATGATAATAACAGCAACAACCATTATTCATAACCATTGTTGTTATTATTATCATTGTATCACAAGAACTATGAACTTAAACTGACATTTTGTTGACGAAAATGTTGAAAGCAAAGCATGAACGATTCGTAGCGCTATACACAGTGACAGCGATATTATTCTGATCCTTCCTCTGTATTTAATCAAGACGACAGTCTTCAGTAAAAGCAATAAGCAGTGTATTTAAAGAGACGTCTCAAACGAAGGACAAAGCAAGGACTTTGACTGAATTATGTGCGTTTTTAAACAGACACGCACACCGGTACATTCACTTGTTTGCTCATATGTTGGAAATTTCATAAAGTATTTTTATCGCTCCATTATCGAACCTTTTTCAGCTTTTGCATGATATATAAATGCATGTTTAGTTTTCATAAATGAATTCTTTTTGTTTTAAACTTTACAGCTTGTTTTTTTTTTTTTTCTTCTTTTTAATTTATCCAAGATTCCATTTCCCCACGTGCGTATGCGGGGCGTGTGTGTGTAAGTGTGTCTGTGCTTGTGTGTGCATTTAGGCTATTTGCATATTCAGCCACGCAGCATAACACTTATTTATACGGTATTGCATGATTCGAAAGGGTGACTGAAGTGAAGCGTTTGATCGACAAACGTACAATAAAGTTTCAGACAAGAACATGGGGTAAAATTATTCAGAAAAAATCTATCGCGGTGATTTTAACAAGCTGTCGATTAATTTACTTTTCAGTAGTTCTAAATTCCTTTGTTTGAATACAATAAAGTAATTTACATTTTAATAGATTTACTATGTTTTGTATGCCTGTAAGTGCCTTTTTAACCCAGGACACTATTTAAACCAATGTAAAATGCGTAATGTATATAAAATGAAAATAAAAAAATCCCTTTTCTCAGAATATATCAGTTTGTTGTATTATGATAATTGACGTGTTGTTTAATTTAGGAGCAGTAGTAATATTTCTCGGTTTTGTGGAATAAGGCATTATTAAATAGTGTAGTTAAAGCAGTATTAGATCCAAATAAATCACTTTTGTTTATTAATATTGCAATTTCTTATTTTATAAATATATAAACGTACACTTGTCTTTTCGTAATTTAGAAATTTTACATAGCAACAAATATATTGTAGTTTATCTATAAGCATACAACATTACTCAATACCGAAAAGTGCTTAGGTAACTTATATTGTATGTAATTTCGAAAAAGGAGTAAACAGCAAAACGTGCTTAAGTACAAATGTTTTCAATAATTTTTAAATCCAGAAAGTTCATTTTAGTTTTAAGTTGTCGACATCTCGTCTTCTTTACTGTGTTTTCTTTTGCTTCTGAAAATATCCGGACCGTTTCTCCAGCGCGGCTTCCTCCTCTTTTCACATTCTAAAAGCGTAACCTGCCTTCTTGACCCGGCAACGTGTGTTTTCCTATTCTTAACGAAATTTATGTGAGAAACACAAATCTGGTCCTGGGAGAAAAAAAGAGTGGATGCCACAAAAAAACACAAAGTTTTGGGCCAGTTTCTCTAAGGCTATATAATTCCTCTTTGAAAAGGGGTGAGGCTGTAATTTTTAGCGTAAAGCATGAAAACTGGGGACAAATGAGGAGTCTTCCCCGATGTGACAAGGGACAATGGGCCATGCACAGTTTCCCGCAGCTCTCAATACTGAGACAAGTGTGTCCCACTGCACAAAAAGGACACAAACGTTTGGAGGCCATATGGTTTTTGTATTTTCTTCACAAATTTTAGACAATTTGATGGATTGAGTTAACCCTCTTTTTAAACTGTTTAACTCCATTTTACAAAAGCTATAATGCATACATAGGCCCTCTCTTCACGAGGGCATCTGTGTCCATTAATGCCGACTCCTTTCTTTGCCTGTTTAGCTTGGCATTTTAAACAAGTCTATGAATTACAATGAAACTCGCTCTTTTTTTATAAAGCACTTGTCTCTTTTCCTTTTTAGGGGCTTGAAATAATACGGCTGACTTTTATCCAGAGATTTTTTTAGGTCCCACATCTTGTGGCGAAAGTGTTTTTCATGTTAAGTAGGGGAGTCATAAAATGTTTAAACAGTGACATTTATGCGAGTGTCTGGTAAATGGGAGTCTTTTGTTTGTTTTCTTTTCCACTCTATTTCTTTTTTCTCTTTATGCCCTTTTGTCTTTAGAGAGTTTAATGAAGCTGAAAACATGATGATGTGAGAAAGAGTATCCAAGAGAAGAAAAGGATTCTGTGATCAAGGAAGGGCCACATTCAACTTCAGATTTCTTAAAAAGAAACGAAGTGCCACGCGGATGCATTCCTGACAGTCGCACATGTGATTCGGTATATGGACTTATTTAATTTTGTTAAGCGGCATCTAGTTTCTGCTTGTTAGAGAATAACGGTTAAGGGACCCAGGCTAAATGTTGCTGTCATATCTTGAGAAGTTAAAAAAAATTATAAATACTAAATTTTTATAAAAGTAAATAATTTTTGACCGTTAATAAAAAACAAAATAACTGCAATTTATTATTATTATTAATATTAATAATAATAATAATATTAATATTAATAATAATATTAATAATAATAATAATAAACGTCCAAACGTCTATCCTTATTAAGATCACGGGATAATAATAAAAATAATAATATTAATAATAAATTCAATTGTTTTCCTCAAGTGCACTGTAACGTTTAGTTAGCTTCCTCTGACAGGTGCGGTGAGTTTGTTGATTTACCACGGTATGAAATAAAATATTGTATCTATTCGTTAGCGAAGATTTTTTTTTCCCCAAAAAGGGTCGTTTACATTACTGAGTCAATATGAAAAAAGTATACTACAATACCACCTGGGTCCATTGAACGTGACCACATCCCCAAACACCGTTTCACAAGGTAAAACATGTAAACAGGTGTACACAGATAAGTCCAAAACAAGTCTAAAGTGGGTTAAATTAATTTGAACACTGCGCTATTAATTTGGATACGATATTAGTGTGACCAGACTGTTTTAACATTCACCGTTGTAATGCACATTAATAATATGCACATGCCTAGATTATATATAGCAATGATAACTAATAATGCGAAAAATTATGCTTGTGTTTTCGCCGAGCGTCGGACTTTCTTGGTTGGTAGGTGCATGCGCACAAACACCCACAGGAACATAATTTTGGAGAGCTTGCGTTGTATTATTAATCTAGTAGCAAAGTTGCTCAATTTATGCACTTATATTACACTTGCCCCCGCAACTGTAATACAGAGATCCTCAGACAAACCATGTTTATTATATCTGCAAAGGTTGAAGCAGTCTGAGTTTGTGGATACCAGTTCCTTATTTTATGAGGCGTTGTCAAACGTGGCAACGATAAGTAATACTACAATCTGAGAGACCAGAACGTGGTAATTAATCCCAAAGCCTTAAGTGTATTTCAGTTCAAGAGAAAAAAAATCGCTAATTCAATCGTCCGGAAAATTGAAGTTTGATGCATGAGTCCCTGCTGAAACAATAGGTCGCCCAATGCTCTCTCTCTCTCTCTATCTCTCTCTCTCTCTCTGTCTCTCTCTGTCTCTCTCTCTAGCTCTCTCTCTCTCTCTCTCTCTCTCACACACACACACACATTCGATTTCATTTGCCATCGCTCTGATGACGTGGAAAAGTTAAAGACAAACTGATCTATACATCATATGAATTATGAATATATAAGGATGTATTTATTTGTGAACATAAATACAAGATAAAAAAGTCGGTATAATATGAAAAATTCATTCTGTAAATTACTGTTAAACTGATTAACAAGGGAGTTCGTAAATTCACCTGGGTCTGTTATTCCAGGTATGTATATGCAAATAAATTTTAAAATTAGTTTTCATTGAATTGTTTATTTTAATTATTTAATTTCATGACATAATTAAAGTAATTTAGGTTTATTTCCTACAATTAAAGTGCATTGCAATGTTTTACCGTTATAACGACTATTTTACATATACATATACAAAACAGAAATTTTGTTGTATGCATCTTTTATTTTCTGTGTGGTAGAATATGTTTACAGGGTATATTTTCTACTAAATTTCACCGAAAGATTTTGGTGGTCGGCTCGGAAACAGCAACACACGCGCGCACACACACACGCCCACACACACGCACGCACGCACACACACACAAACACTTTTTATCGACTCTGTGCTAGATGGCTTGTCACTAAAGTGCATGATTTGAGATGAGAAATGACCTAGATTAACCTAAGGGGGGAGCTTGATTGATCACTAAATAGGGTGAATTTGAAAGTTTTAGTCATAACGTTCCTGTAGAGCCCGTTAATACTTCAAACTTCAATTTTACGGGCTATTGAACTAAGCATGTCCCTGACAAAATTGATATATGTATTAATTTTCTTCAACTGTTGATTAATTACTCTCCACTGAAAGAATTATATGAAACACTTTGCCTTGAATTTGCATATTAATCAAATTCTACTTGATAATTCACACAGAGCAATAGATTTAGGGGAATTGTGAAGCATAACTTGAGGAAAAAAACTATGCGGACCCTAAAATATTTTTTCCTCTCCCTTACTGCTAAGCTGCTTGTCTAGTGTATTAAAATCAAAGATGCAGAACGAGTTAGCCTAGCTATTTGGTGAAAACAGAAATTGCCTGTCCAGTTTTATGATGTGCTCGTGCTGAGCAGGCAGATCTTAATGTGTCCTGTCAAAATAGCGAAGATTTAAAGGAGCTCGAGGGTCTCCTCAACGCGCCGCTAATTTATGTGCGCGTGCGTTTGTACGTCGACTGTTATCCTAGTTGTAACGTTCTGAGAGCTGTCAGTGTCCAAATAACTGAGTAAATATGCATATACTTGGCAAGTGAATGGTAATTTCAAGCTTGGAAAATCAAAATCATAAAGTAATGTTTCAAAAATAAATGTAAATGTTTTGCAAAACAGATTGCAAAGAAGTCATTACAAGTGCAAAAAATCCTAGAAATTTAACCGAATGTTGAAAGGAAAGGCAACTAAATTACATTGTTATCAACAACAGAATAGAATTTCATTGGTATCGATAACCGCAGATTCAAAAGGACAGTATGAGTTCATTGATTTGTAGAATGAACTTTGTTGCATAAAAATAGGCCTAGGTAAAAATATACTGAAAACAAAACATTTTTACTCCATAGCTTTATGTCTCTGTGGGCTTTTAACGTAAGCTCAGTTCTTGAGCTTTCAATAATACTTTTATGAGTGACAATAATATTTATCATTAGAATCATATTTTTAAAGTTAGAGAGAAAGTCAAATTTAAACAATTATCCTGGATTATCAATATCCACCCTCTATATATAGGGCAGAAAAACAAAACTTATAAACCCATATAGGTATAAAACTGATAATATATATGTATATATTTTCGAATCCCAAACACAAATCTTTGGGGTGTGACCACTAAGTCACTCTATTAACACGTTCAGTTCATCTTGGAAGTAAGCCAAATTCAAATAAAAATTGTACAAAACTTTTAAAAGCGCTGAGAAAACTGAGCTGTTACACCCTTACACGTGTACTGAAGCTACACCATGCTTATAAGTAAAGACTATAGCCGTTAATGCTCTCCTGATTTTACCATCGTCACGTGGGATTTATGCCGACCCAACTACATTGGTAACAGTTCCCTTTGGTAAGCAAAAAAAATCCATTTACACTGTGGGAAAGTAACGATACCGGCACTTCTTTCTGGTAGGTATTTAAGTATGTTATATTTCATATTAGTTGGTGATTTGTAGTACAACATGCAGCGACGCTGTTCAGTACTTACAAGATTGATGGATAGCTATACAACATGGTATATGACGCCAATCTTCTGTGGTCATTGTTCAACAACACATATTACATTAGTAATAATATTAATTCTGTCACATAAAGTATCAAGCTATCGAGTGTATGTAATTGCTGCTATACTTCTGAAAGGCGTATTTTAGCTGCAGATATTTTTTGGGATGTTCGACCATCAGAAAACCCGCTAGAGCAGTCACAGCCATTGAGTTACCTTGACCACTTACACGCCCTCTTAAAGAAAATTTAACGAAAAATTAGATCAGGTAGAACTACTAGCTGTCAAAAGTCACAATAGTTACGTTAATTGTTTTAAATCTTCTTGTAATGCTCTTGTTAATTTCCTCAGTGTAATCATGTTGAAAATGGCATAGTGCCTTTAAAAACCCAAGCGGAATCAGTGGCGATTCTATGACATACCCTTAGGGGGACTCAGTCCCCAGAAATTCGTGCGAAATTACAAGACAAGCCCACTAAATGTATTTGGAAAAAGACTTTTTCTGATGGGCGGAGACAGAAAGAATAGAAACTTCCCTAGAATGGAGCCTAAAATCACTGAATTGCTAGAAATTTCACTAGACTGCAAGGCTGTGTATACTGTAGAACTACAGGTTAAATGCATTCCTCAAGGGTCTAATTAGGGAACCATAAATAATTTTAAACAAAATCTTCGTGTGGCACTGAGTACAAAGGATCACAGCAAAAACGCAGATTTTTAGTATAACAAATACCTGGTTAAATTAATCAAAAACATGAAATAGGCTTACAGGTGTAAAAAACACGCAGTCCCAGGATGAGACAGGGTAATTCCCCGTAAGTCAATGCTTGGGCGAGAAACGCGAAATGACCGTGCGTTCAAAGTTTTCATGCATTTGAAATTTTAAACCCCACAACATGGAAATGGGGATCAAGATGGAATCCCGGAAAACCTGCCAAACCCGGTGGGAATTAAAAGGAAAACCGGGACAAACTAAATGTTTTAATAATACACATATTTACATAAATGTCACATATGTACATACTTGTAAGTTTTTT
>JAABNX020000047.1:5927587-5940717 GCA_015163995.2 Mormyrus lacerda | reverse complement strand
ATGAACACCATGTTCAAGCATAAGGATGTCCATATGTGCACTTGGCACCAGGACACCCTAGGCCGCAGTTCGATGATTGACTGGTCGTGTCATTGGACTTGCGGCCGCATGTATTGGACACTCGGATGAGACACTCTGCCGATCAGACCTGGCAGGCCCAAGCATATAGTGAGGGTCTGCTGGGAACATCTGGTGGAATCTCCTGTCCTACCTCCAGCAGAACTTCGCCCATGTCCCGGGGAAGGCGGGGGACATTCAGTCCAAATGGGTCAATGGTGGCGGCTGACTGGAGCTGTGGCCGTAAGGTGGTCAGTGCCTGTCGCAACAGCAATCCCCGAACCCACTGGTGGACACTGGCGGTGAGGGATGCCATCAAGCTGAAGAAGGGATCCCATTGGGCCTTATTGGCCTGTGGGACTCCGGAGGCAGCTGATGAGTACCGGTGGACCAAGTGGAACGCAGCTTCAGCAGTTATTGAGGAAAAACTCAAGTTTTGGGAGGAGTTTGGTGAGGCCATGGAGAATGACTTCTGGATGGCTTCCAGGAGATTCTGGTCCACCATCAGGCGACTCAGGGCGGGAAAGCGATGCAGCATCAACACTGTTTATGGTGGGGATAGGGAACTGCTGACCTCAGCTCAGGACATTGTGGGTTAGTGGAAGGAATACTTTGAAGACCACCTCAATCCCACCAACATGCTATTGTGAAAGCAGAGTCTGGGGACTTGGGGTTGGACTCCCCTATTTCTGGGGAGGAGGTCTGAGGTGGTTAAAAAGCTCCTCAGTGGCCGTGGTGGAGATGGATCTGCCTGAAGTTCCTCAAGGCTCTGGATGTTGCAGGGCTGTCCTGGTTGACACGCATCTGCAGCATGGCATGGACATCTGTACCTCTGGATTGGCAGACCGGGGTGTTGGTCCGCCTCTTCAAGAACGGGGACCGGAGAGCGTGCTCCAGCTATAGGAGGATCACATTCCTCAGCCTCTCTGGTAAGGTCTATTCGGGGGTTCTGGAGAGGAGGGTCCGTCGGATTGTTGAACCTCGGCTTCAGGAGGAACAGTATGGTTTTCACCCTGGCCGTGGAACAGTGGACCAGCAGGGTCCTGGAGGGTGCGTAGGAGTTTGCCCAACCAGTCTACATGTGCTTTGTGGACCTGGAGAAGGCATTCGACCGCGTTCCTCGGGGAGTCCTGTGGGGAGTGCTCCGGGAGTATGGGGTGCTGGGTTACCTTATAAGGGCTATTCAATCCTTGTACAACCAGTGTCAGAGCTTGGTCCACATTATCAGCAGTAAGTCTGACTCATTTCTGGTGAGGGTTGGACTTCACCAGGGCTGCCCTTTGTCACCGATTCTGTTCATAACTTTTATGGACAGAATTTCTAGGCGTAGCCAGGGAGTTGAGGGTGTCTGGTTTGGTAACCTCAGGATTAGGTCTCTGCTCTCACAGATGATGTGGTTCTGTTGGCCTCATAAGACCGTGACCTTTGGCTCTCGCTGGAGCAGTTCGCAGTAGAGTGTGAAGCAGCTGGGTTGAAAATCAGCACCTCCAAATCCGAGACCATGGTCCTCAGCCAGAAAAGGGTGGAGTGCTCTCTCTGAGTTGGGCAGGAAGTCCTTCCCCAAGTGGAGGAGTTTAAGTATCTCGGGGTCTTGTTTACGAGCGCGGGAAGGATGGAGCGGGAGATCGACAAGCAGATCGGTGCGGCATCAGCACATCGGTCTGTCATGGTGAAGGACGAGCTGAGCCAAAAGGCAAAGGTCTCAATTAGCCTGGGTTGTTCCCTGCCTTGTGCCCTGTGGTGGGTTGGTGCCCCAGCCTGGGTTGTTCCCTGCTTTGCACCTGTAGCCTCCGTGATGGTCTCCGGATCTCCATGACCCTGAATAGGACAAGCGGTTTCAGAATATGGATGAATAATGTTAAGCAAAAGTATGCTACTATCTAATTATAAACTGATATTTTAAAACTATAAACCTTAAAAAAGAAGTTTGTATGTGAATGCATTTACAATGCTAGATAATTGTGATTTTGTGTATCATAATAATTGTCATTTTAATTTTTGAGAAAATTTATAATAAATTAAAAATTATACCCTCTCTCTGAAGATTCACACTATCACAGGTCAGCAGTGTGGTGGTTAAAACCCACCAGTACACAGACAGTGATTACCTTCCCTTGTCTCAGTCTTGACAATGTGGTCAAACTAGGTTATCTTTCTTTAAAAAAATAGCCAATAATTTTCCTCCATGCACATTTGCAGGCTGACTATCTGTGAAATTTGTATTAATATGGATTTCCTCGTTTCCTTTTAACTCCATCTTGTAGCAGAGGCCACTGTTTGAACATTATTGGTTCAATTTATTACAATGTGAGCATGAATATACAGTATTCATAAACTGATTTTTTTTTCCATTGCAAAAAATCTCCAGTGGTATGAACACATAGAAAATAATGAATTAAGACAAATGAGACCATACAGGATGAATACAATAGATTAATGTGATCCCAGGTCTGATTGCTCCAGTAATTTTTCATAAGCCCACGGACCATTATGATTAATCTGAAGGTTTTATTGTTTTGTGGCTGTGCTAATTTGTGTGATCGCACATTTTCTAAGCGGATTCCATGTTTCGTACCTTTGCAGTTGAAATTTGCATGAGAATGCATGTAGAATTTAAAGGAAAGCAGCCAGGACAGAGCACACATGCAGACTGAACCAGAACTGAGAAAAAAACCCAAAGTCTCTCCTGTCTACCCACCCACCTATATACCTCCTCCCCAGGTGAGGGCAGTGTGCCAAGCTGGTTAAGGCAGACCATGATTTCTAAGGCCAGATGATACCCCTCTCTGGGGAGTCTCCAGGTATTCTCTAGCCAGCTGGGAGATACGATCCCTCTGAGTGCCCCAGGACCCTCACATCATGCAACATCAGGGTCTGATCACCCTTTTCCAGACATCATTTTCCAGAACATTTTTATGACACTCACATTTACATTACACTTCACTGTAGGATTCCATTGAAGTCACCTTTAAAATGGAGATTTTGCAGTCAAACAGAGAAGGGCCCAGCTGCAGAAGCCTGTAGAGTGGAGCTCAACCGGAAATATGTCACCTCCACAGGAAACACGTGATCTCAACTCTCTGTTACAGCAAATAAACACTAACCTTAAGCTTAACCCTAACCGGAGCTCCACCTTACGCCCGTAAAGATCACGTATTTCCAGTGGAGCTCCACTCTACAGGCGTCTGCAGCTAGACCCTATTGGTCAAACACAGGCTGCTGTCAAAGAATAACCTAAACTCGATGTTTTTTTACACAAAAATTCATTGAATTGTTTTTCCTCCCCTTATATTCTGACAAATATGGTAATTCTGATCAGTTGCACATGCAAATGTGATCAAATGTGGGATTCTGATTTGACATCAGTTAAAACCCTTTTTTTCATTTTCCATGGTTCTTCCATGACTGGAAAATGCATTTCAAAAATACAAGTACTTCGGGTTTTCCAGGATGTGTAAGAACCCAGAAAGTGCCCAGATTCCTGGATCAAGAAGTTTCTTCATAAGATGTCTGAACCACATCAGCTGATTCCTCTGGATCCAAAAGAACGGCATCACATAAACGTCCCATCAGATCACTCAATATCTCACTCTATGAGGGAGAGTGAACTCTCTGCAGAGGAAACCTCACTCAGGCCGCTTGACTTTGACTTTTGACCTTGTTCTTTCAGCCTATGTTCCAGTAATGTCATATTCTTTTATACACAGTTCCAGTTTATATCATTTTTGTCAGAAGGCATGGCTGATGCAGGTTTGAGTGTGACATTTCCTGTCTCTGCCATGTTAATATGGTGACTCTTACTGTTTTATATGCAGTTAGCAATACAGCATGTTTGAGAGCGTGTGTGTGTGTGTGTGTGTGTGTGTGTGTGTGTACGCTAGAGAAAGTATCTTACATTCAGACTGTTCTTTACACCCCTAAGCCCAGCTGGGCAATCCACTAATGGCGATCGATGAACAGGTTTCAGTAGTTGGAATATCACTGGAAAGCCAGTCAAGGAAGACTCTTCCCTGCATCAAAGGGGTGAGCTGTGCAACCCTTCAAAACTATTTGCCTTTTAAGAAGAATTATTATGAAAGCTACCTCACCAAAGAACAGCTTTCCAAATGATTCGGTGAGTAATTGCCTCAGTTATTACTGTACATTAACTCAAAAATGGGAGGAAGCTTTGTTCCGTGTAATGATTTTATGGAGATTTACAGAAACAAGCAGAAGTCGACAGGACGTGCCAATCTGTCTTAATGACTGGAACATCTCCCAGCTGGGCTTGTGCTGCCAGGATGGGAAAGGGACGCTGTTCCCGTTCCTCCTGCCTACTGATGACAGGATGCCGGGGAACGGGAGGCAAGTGGAGCAGAAGATCCAATGGCGGGGCAGCTCACTAACTCGGTGGGGGTCAAAGGGCAAAGCTCTCTGTCAAGAGATGAGCGACACCACATGCTTACTGAACAGGGGGGGCAACCGGGGACATTTCCCATGAGCTACAGGAAGCCACTCGACAGAAAAAAAAAAAAGTCAAATATTTCTGAACTAGACTGCTGTTCGTTCATTTTCTATGCTCGTTTGCCCTATTCAGGGTCACGGGAGTCTGTTGTCTATCCCAGAAGCTACTGGTGCACCACAGGGAATAACCTAGGATGGGGTGCTGACCGATCGCGGGGCACATTCATAATCACATAGCAAATATACACTCTCAGAAAAAGGGTACTGATTTGTACCTTTGCATGTCACTGGGGCTGTACCCTTGTAATTGTACATTTTAAGGTACAGAAATGGAACAAAGGTACAAACAGCATTAACATACCATCAATGTACAGAAATGTTCCTCAGAGTCCAAGGTACACTTACCTTCACCTAAGGGTACAATTCTCAGACCCTTGAGGATACAGCCCCAGTAACAAGGTACAAATTTTTACCTTACTTTTGCAAGTGTAGCAAATATTCTTGAGGTGAATCGAATGAACGCTGGGAGTCTTACATTTCAGAATCAGAATCAGAATTAGCTTTATTGCCAGGTATGTTTACACATACGAGGAATTTGTTTTTGTGACAAAGCTCTACAGTGCAACAGAATGACAGTGACAAGACAAGACACAGGTAATAAAAAGAATAATATACAAATATACAAGATAGTGTACAATATACAAAGAAGTGTATAGGTGGCACAAAAACAATAAATAATATAGACATTTAAGTAAGTAGCCCAGACTCTCTTAAATCTGACAATCTAAGAAAGAAATTGTGATTTGTGATTCGGGTCCCGGAGATTTCAAGATCTGCCTATAGGATGTATGCGACCTTTATCGATCAAAGACAGCTGATTGTTACTGGGGCACGAGGGAATGATCCACTGAACCCAAAAAAGGGGCTTCCCAACCTTGGAAATACAGCAACACCAACCCCCCGCGCAGATGTTTCACCAGTCTGAGAAAATTTTGTACGCCGTAAATGAACATGGGAAGTTTGGGAACCCCTACTCTAAAGGAACTGCTGTAGCTGCATCCAGGGATATGCTGCATTCTCTACAGCGCCCTTCTCTCTGGCGTTCCCACTGTCCCTCTCCGCAGTCCTGATTTAAAGTGGCGCTGTACCTGCGGGGAAGCTTAGATCCCTTGATCGATCATTAGGCCAATACGAAAAGCAGGAATGTTGTACGGTTTACATTGAATGCAGGCCATGAAATTTAAATGACATTCCTTTAATTCATATATATGTACAAACATAAAATATAAAAGTAGAAGTAGATCCAATTTCAAAAATGTACCACAAATAATAACTAGATAGATGGATTGTGGCTTGAGAAGTGGTTAAAATTCGATCATTCCACAAGTTTTCTTAAGTTTGCGATGTATAGATGTAATCTGTCACCTGATCGATGAAAGTCGTCATTTTCCACTCAAGTAAGTCATGTTAGACTCTAAATGTTTTATTCCCAATTTTACGCTACATCTAGTTAACTTTTCACAAATATATGTAAAATCAATAACATCCAATCTTTTATGGTATCATTTATGCAATTTTAATTTAGTGATATTTGACTCTGACGGCTGTTTCATTGTTTGATTGGAGTTGTACGACGTTGTTACTGCGGGTCCGGGTTTTTATTCATTATAGCGAAGTTACTTGTTTCATAAAATTATCTGTAATATTTTAGCCAATTGGGTTTAAAAGTAAAACACCAGAGCCTTAATGTCGCCCAGCCCACTTTGATTGATGCTTCCGTTGCTCTACAAAACAAAAGGGCGAAGAACAAAAGTAAGATTCAGTTGAGCCATCACAGACCCACGACGTGCACACATCTTACAAATACCTAAGCGTCCTTCAAACACCGTTATCTCCTAATAAAACGAGAGGCGCAAAAACTTTAGCGCACACGGACTCTTCCAGAAACTATGGATCAAACTGGAAGTAATCTCTTCCAGACCCATACGGACGCTATAAATTTTGGCATTGATCACATTTTGAACCATGCGGAACAGGGGAGTTTTACGGTTTCCAACTCCAGACTTCAGGATTCCGACTATGGCTTGGGATGCATCGTCAGTACTGCTTACAGCACGATGACTGGTAACTACGGCATCAGTAATACTACGGGATACAACAGCAGCTCTTGCGGAAGTACATCTTTTATTGGCTCGTACAATGTGAATATGGATAAAAACATACACGGGCATAACGCGAACCAAGCCGGAGTCATCAGTGTTGCCGCTCACCGACCGCTAAATAGTTTTTATTCATCGGCGCCTCCCGGTGCTACGACGCTGTCAAGTCCCCAAAACGTAAATACAGTTAATAATCTGGCGGGATTAAGTTTTCCGTGGATGTCAAGCAATAGAAGACACACAAAAGAAAGACTTACATGTAAGTAATCATAAGTCCAGTATAATTTTTAATTACTCGTTATGCTGATTAATTTATTTTACGTATTGTGCGGTAAGGTTTCTATTTTGAAGTGATATGTAAATTCTTCAATTGTGCGACAATGTCCGTCAAATATACGATTTTCATCGCGAATTTCTATAGTAAGGACTAAATTTTGAAAGAGTGTAATAATACTCATGGATTGGATTCTCCCTAGATAACTGGAGATAGCCTATAATTTATAAAGATAGCTGTACCATATGAACTGAGTACCTGAGGCTACGTTTAGCCGAAAGAGTTTTTCTTCCAATCGAACATGCCGAAACTGTCCACAGTTCACATTTATGTACCAGATACAGGCCTAAGAAAACAAAGTAAATACCCAATAACCTATATATAGGCATTATATAAGCTATACAATTATATTTTATCATGACAGCTATACAATAAGAAGAACTGTACAAAATTCATACCCTTTCTCTGACATTTTAATTTAACAGAATTCCAACAATGTTTTGATTAACAGGACGTCCCTAAACGTCTAAGGTCGTTGTGGTTATGCCATATTGCTGTTGGCGTATCATTAAAATCCTTCTAAGAATATTAAATTTTATTTTTATTTCTTTATAGTCAAGGTTACGGAATGTAACATTGACTTCCCTTGTGGAAGGGACGACACATTTTAAAATAACAAACACAAAGAAAAGCGTGTATATGAATAGGCCTATTATATAATACAGTACATAAATTATATATGTATTATATATGTATGTATGTGCGCGCGTATCCAAACACACACATATACATTCAGTAGCTGGATAGCATACTCAACATCTTTTAAAATATTTTTATTATAACTAAACCTCTGGTAAATTGTTATGGAGTTTATTGACTTGGACTGGACCTTAGTTAGATTCATTTCTTATTTTAATTTCTTCGGTAACATATAGAAATTTTATTTTTAACGTGTAGGCAAGGTCACATTCATCAGTGCGCACTTACACTATACGTATTGGAAGAGGTGATAATTAGGTAGAGTGAAAGAAGGCCTATTAAGGCGCTAAAGTGCATTTTCAGAACGTTTTTATTAACCACGCAATACTTGTGCTCCCGTCTACCTTGCCAGATATTGCTGAAAGCTGATGCACTGGCGAGTAGGTTATAACACTGAGACCATCTGATAAGTCCTGCTATAGTTTTCTTCCTCGGAAGTCTCAACCACGAAGCTGTGTTGCTGGCCTGCTGATATTGCCGCCTCCGTTTGCGTCTGTATCCCAATCCAGCGGCGCTCTCACCCACCACACGCCGTGCAGGTCATCCGTACCAGAACCGGAGCCCGTCGAAGAAGAAAAAACCTAGAACTTCCTTCACCAGACATCAGATATGTGAACTGGAGAAAAGGTTTCACCGGCAAAAGTACCTGGCGTCTGCAGAGAGAGCAGGTTTGGCAAAAACACTTAAAATGACTGATGGGCAAGTCAAAACATGGTTCCAAAACAGAAGGACTAAGTGGAGGTAAGACTGGACATTCAGTTAGGTTATTCATAAAATAACTGTTTTGTGCCTCATTAATCACAGTGACAGGGCTTACAGAATTCCGAAAACATTTCCAATAATAATGTTATAAATCTTATTCCGTTTATGGGAATTTCCTAAAGAGGTGAAGTTACCTTCAAATATACGGTGTCTCATGAAAGAGAGTTTTTAGGCTGTTTCGCAATTTATCACCGATCGCAGTGATTTAAACTATAGAGTATTCAAAGCTTAAACAGTGTAACCTGGCAAATATATGACGACAATTGAAAGAAGGGCCGGGCAACCTGAAGGCGATATAGGCGGCCGCCTATGGCGCCAACTTTTGAGGAGGCACCAATTAACCAGCCAATTTAACTTTGCCTCGGACAGGGGGCGTCACATTGGCTAGGACCGGTACTGGGTGAACATGCACTTGCACTTTATTTATGTAGTTCATTAATTATTGATAGGTCGTTGACCGTCAACCCGAAAATAAATACAGCGATCATCCTATCATAAATATTTAAATATATGCAGGTATCTACATAGAAAACACAATATTTTAATAATAACACTAATTCTGACATCAATAATGAGTGGATGGATAATCGAATGACAAACGCATAACACTTGAGATTTTCTTTTATTTTGAGTTAATCCATTGATTCTAGAAAGTGTGACAGAGTTCACCTTCTCAGATAAACAAGTCAAGCTTTTTTTTTTTAATTTAATTGCTTCATAATAGTAACAGTCTCACTCAAAATGACTGAGAATTATTGTTTTGGTTTTTAAAATCCCAGCTTCTTTTATTCGATTCCTTTCTGACCCATATAATTAACTCAATATTCAATGTAATGTTCAATTACGCTTTGAGAGAAACAAGTTTAATGGGATATTTTCTACATCATTTAGCTTCGCTACCAATCAAGAGAATTATTAGTGTCATGTATACAACATATACAGAGAAATGCAGATCTATACACAGATTATACTGTGCAATGGAAAATTACAAAATATAAATTAAAAAAAGAAATGTCATACAAATACACATAAACTCTAAGCACAAAAATGTAGTATATGGAGACATATCCAGTATAAATATATTTACATATATAAGGCAAGAGGTAAGGCACATGGCATAAACAGAGTGTATACATGGAATCTGCTGTGTCCTATGCAGGTTTATATGGTAGGTATTCAAACACACAATATGCCATTAGTAAACATCATACCCTCAAAACGCTGGTGCAAAGTTGTATTGAAAATATGGTAAGAGCCATAAATCCACCAAAAAGTCTGAGGGGATAAACTTCTTTGAAACATTAAGTGTAACATAGTCGGGTAATTTTATGTCCATATTTGGTCTTGTCCTTATAAATGAATGTATCAATTCTACACACTGACCCTAACATCAGAATCTCTTTACTAACCTCAGAATCTCTGTGCTAACCTCAAAATCTCTTTACTAACCTCAGAATCTCTACTAACCTCAGAATCTCTTTACTCCTGCCTGTAACTTTTTCATTTTTATGCATGTAAGATAAAGGTAACAAGAAACATACAGGTAAGTCATGAATATATAAATAAAATATTCATGAATGAATAAATATATAAATAAAATAAATACATAAATAAAATAGAGAAATACAAACAGCTGCATAAAATATCCCTGTAACTCATGACAGGCACTGGAAGACGGATGGAAGCATCGAGTAAATATAGTATGTATTTTACATTAAATATGCTGGGTTTCCAGACCAAGCAGGATAATCTTTGCTTTTATATGTATGATTTTATATTTAAAACATATAAACATGTTTTTTTTTTCTTTCATTTACACTGCATTTTAATATTTTGAGGCACTGCACCTAAGTAACTGTTTATATCAGTAACAGAGGACTGTCTGTGAAAAAGTAGTAATACTACTGTAATTGGGCATTTTAAAAAGTGGCTTTGTTTCATTAAGTTATGTACAGCATATTCACACATCGATAATTTTATAAATACATATACATTCAGTACATAGCCTCCATCTTGTCTGTCTTACTGCACACATAAGATCCTGCATATTATCATGCTAACAAGTTGGATATTGTGATGTGATTTTTTTAGAATAAAAATGTATATGGAATGGTGAATGAAATGCAGATTGGCCACATGGGGGCGCAGTAGTGGTGACCAGCGAAGATTACAGTGTGTGAAATTTGTAACACATCAGACAATAGATAACTTTGCTTTTTAAATTATCCTTCTCGCGGTCTATAGTAATTTTCTTTTACCAGCAAGAGAATAGGTTCTTTATTAGTTATTTTGTATTGAATGTTAGAATTAATAATAATTTAGAAGTGACTGGTGTATTTGTTTTATTGGTGGATAATTTTGTTTTTGAAATGGTACTGAAGTGTATTAACAATACAGTATAACGTTTAAAGGTGTCTATGCTGTCTGATGATTAGGGAAGCACACTTGTAATCGAAAGATTGCAGGATCGAATCCCCCACCAGCAAGTCACCACTGAGGTACCCTGAGCAAGGTACCGTCCCCAAGCACTGCTCCCCGGGCGCTGAATTAGCTGCCCCCTGTTATGTCACGAAAGTCATATATGGGTTAAATGCAGAGGACACATTTCGTTGTTGCGCGCTGTGCTGTGGTGTGTTGACAATGACCACTAATCACCTAATTCTGTAATTCTGATTGTAGAATGTGATTTAATAATATTACCAAAGGCTTGCTTATTATTTACAGTTGGGGTGAATGCAATGAGAAGTTGCTGTCATCCTGTTAGTACTTCCCTCAGTAGCAGTCACAACTTGCCAATGTGACATTCTCTGTGTTTGATGTCATTCATTGTTAGACGGCAAACGGCAGAGGAGAGAGAAGCAGAGCGGCAGCAGGCCAACCGAATCCTCCTGCAACTCCAACAGGAAGCCTTCCAGAAATCTCTGGAAGAGCCAGAAGACCCCGACCCTATTTGCCTGCAGAACAGCTCCTTGTTTGCTCTTCAGAACCTTCAGCCGTGGACAGAGAGACCTGGCAATATAAGCAGCGTGTCCACTTGTGATTAGAGGAGTCGACACATGGAAATTGTGTCTCCCTGAAAATAAATAGCTACACAACAGCTGTATTATGTTTACAACAATTAATCAAAAATGGCTTCGATCTAGCAATGGTGTATAATGGTGAAAGCAAGTAAATGGAAGATAAAAAAATTGAAGAGAAAGTCACAGCTGTAAGAAAAAATGAACAACTTTTCTCAGCACATTCAATATGTAATTCATCAAGAAGACAAAGTGATAGATTTGTTTAAAAAGAAGTTAGTGATATTCAGAATGAGATATTTAAAGTACTTATTTTTCTGAATTAGTTTTATTTCTATATAAAATTTCCATATCATTAATTTCACATATTATGCTTTCACAAAAGAAAGAAAATGTGATATCAGTTCATTGTGAGAGCATGTTTCAAAGAATTCTCCAGAATTTGAGATATAATTGATTCACTAATGTCTTGTTTTACAATGTAACATGTATCTGTTTATATTTGTTTTTTGTTAAAATACATTTAATGTACTTATCATATAAGTGCATATAAGTATAAAATGAAAATCAATCTTGGAATAATTATATAGCACTTAAAAACATTAAAACTTACAAATGCATTGCCTTGACAAATGTCTTCAGGCTACTGTATGGAATGAGTGTGGTTCATAGCATATCTTTCAGAGACTGTAAGTCTGTCCCTTTTAGGAGGTGGCCTGTGCTTTTCCTCCTTGCATTTTGAGCCTTGTGGGAATGGCAGCGCTTTCCAAACACTGAGCAGATGCAGACGTGCAGCAGTGTGTGTGAGACAGCCCAGGGTCTCTGTCTCCATTAGTGCAGGAATGCAAGGTTTCATTTCATCATCCATTTGTAAAGGTTTCTGGTGCATCGACCAGGGACTTTTCAAACCCCATCCACTCCTAAAACAAAAACAAATGGGGACCAGACATTTGCCATTCAAAAACAAAAAAAACAAAGCAGACGGTGTTTAGGTGAATTCTCAACATCCACTACTTAGTTCTCACTTTTCTTAAAATGCAATGAAAAGACCAGCGAAGGCCCCCAGTACAAACCATTCTCTGTGTACGTTTTAGATGTCATCTCTACAGTAATATTCAATTATTTTGTTTCTGAATGTACTTAAAATGATAATTCTCTAGTGTTACACTCAAAGGAAGCCGTTTATCCTGAGTAGAAGCAATATATTTTAACATATTGAACAAGTCGAATGTTTCAAATTGTTCATACTAAGAAATTATTTTATTAGAAATAATTGTTTTTTGTTTCCACTGTTTTAGTATTTTGGTGCCATCTCAATATATTCCATGATACAGAGCATTTAGTCATATATGTGAAAGGGTGTTATATCGAATTTTTCTAGCTCTTTACAATTTCACATGTATGCTTGCGGTGGTTTACATATTAAAGTTTCTGAAACCACAAAATGGAGAAACCATTCTCACCACACATTGCTTGATTCCACAAGTGCGTCAGAGACTTATCTACACCATTTTATACATGAACGTGGAATTTTCCAATACATCCTATATATATATATGTATATGTATGTATGTATGTATAGATAGATAGATAAGATAATCTTTATCTTCACTTCACAATGAAATTGCATAACTGTGCAGGCGACTCAATGTGAGGCAT
>JAABNX020000047.1:5913913-5927495 GCA_015163995.2 Mormyrus lacerda | reverse complement strand
GTTATATTTTACACAGACACATAATCATAAATTGAGAAATGAGTGAAACCAAAAATTGTGCTGTGGTCTCTTAATTTTTTCCGGGGCTGTATATATATTGATTATTATTTAAGAATTCACAGCAATGTGTACACGGCGACATTAGTAAACTAGATTATGTTTTGCTTTGCTAGGATCCCACATTTTTATCTGTGCTCAGGTAGGCTACTTTACAAATCGCCAAAAAACTACATAAATCTTGGAAATAATAAAGACACAACTAGTATCATGATTCAAAATTAATTTTTATCCTTACAAATGCATTATTACGCTCAGTGAAACATGGGATGATATAACTGGATCATAAAATAAAAATAAAATTACTCTATTACTCTGTTACTCTAGTATTAATAACACTGAGGAAGAGGTACTGCAAGGAATACAGAAGAAGCCCACTAAATGACGCCATTGACCATCTTCAGATAACTGTAATTTATTCGTCTCTGACTTATTAAATAATCTAAGGACATTGGAATGTTACCAGCTGACTTTGACACAGACCCTGAATGCTTCTACACTACGCGAATGAAAAGTGACACCGCTATAGGCGACACGCACTTCCGCTTCCGCTATGACGTCACAACCCGAAACATTGGCGGCTTTTTCGTATTTTGAATGCGGACGGCTGCTCCGGCTAGCTAAAGCTTAGATTGTCGTCCATTGAAACTGTTGCCGCTTAGATAAATGGTGAGTGTTTTTTTTAATCGTTTCCAATCATGAATTATTTACCTGGTTTTGATCTATCGGCAGAATTAGCTGTAATATCCCTTTTGACGGAGGAACTGCAAAGCTAACTAGCTCGATAGCATAGAATTGTATTCGAGTTGCCACTTAACGATTATGTATTCCTCTTTTGCGCAGGATCCGGATGAATTGCTTGAAAATGTAAGTTTTCTGCCTTTTATTTGGCTCACTTTTTTCATGACGCCGTTACACCGGCACTATATAAATTTTCTAACGGTCCTTCTGTCAGGCAAAGGCTCTTTCCAAGCAAATGTCAGGGTACCAGGGCATCCTGCCGCCAGACCTCCCGGTCAGCAAGCAGTGCTCGGAGGCTGCGTGGGAAGAGCTGCTGGATGAATGTGACGAGCAGTTTAACCACATGCAGCAGGTGTGGATTTGCGGTTGTATTAATTTACATGCGACTTTATGTGTGGATGAGATTAACACCTTCGTCCATTTTGTCATACGTCCCCCAGCTTCAGAATGACATCGCTGTGACAGAAGCGGACTCTTCTGAAAACCAGTTAAATGAGGTATGTTGTATGCTGTTGTTTTATGGCTTGCATGCTTTTAAAAAGTACTGTGGTATTGTACAAGAAAAACTCGCAGTGTGCTCCCAGCAAATCCTAAATAAGAACTACGTTAAGATTCAGAACACAGTTGCATCTATCTGAGAACAACCCTTAATTCTGTGTTGCCTCTTAGACAGAGAACCGGATAAATACTTTGACGGCAGAGCTGAAGCAGTGGGAAGAGAGTGAGCCAAGATGTACGTGACAATTAAACGCCAGAAACGATGTTTGTGACTTATATGTTGAGTAAATGATGTAAGGGGAAAAGTGTCTCTTAAACTGGCCTGTCATTTTCGGTCCCCAGTGCTGTCCGTAAATCCTGAAGTGTTACTCTCCGTGGGAAGAGAGGAGGTAAGTTTTTGCCTAATTTGAGGTTTTTAGGAATTTACATTTATATAGCAATCGTTTAAAGCTTTAGATTTATGAAGATTTCTGGCCATTTCTGATGTCAGTTTCATGGTTACTACATTGGAAAGAGAGAGAAATGATGAATCTCTTGATTAAGCTTGTTGGATAAATTTGCTAATATTTTAATGTTTATCATCCTAAATCTGTATAAAAGTAAAGTAATTAAATTTACTTGCAAACAAATGTTGGTTTACTTGTATCTTAACATCAGTTTATGAAGGGGAGACCTTGAATATAACATTATTAAATGCTGATGGCTGTATTGCTGTTGGAAACTTTTTCAACCATTTCTTTAAAACATCGACACTGATATATTTTTTTCTCTCTGCTTACTTGTTTTATAGTTGTCTCGGCTGAATGCCCAACTTGAGATGGTTTTGTCTTGTTGTCAAGCGAAGAGGGATAAACTCAGAGAGGTGTTAAAAAGGTCTGGTCTCATCTTTGAATTTTCACATTTAAATGTGGCAAAGATGGAAAGTGAAATAAGTATAAGACTCTAGGCGGACGTCCAGTGAGCATGTTGTTTTGCAGTGAGCAGAAATGGTTAGAAGAAAAGGAGGAGGTGTTGAAGGCAGCCACTGAACAAGTAAAGGCATTGCAGGAAGAAAATGAGAGACTATCAGAAACAAGGTATGTGTACATCTGGTGGCTTGATGTAAACACAAAACCCCACTTTAAATGAAGGCTCTCCACTTTAAATGGACTTTTCCTCTATTCACTTACATTTAGCGCAAGCTACCTTAAATCCAATAAGTTATCTGGCTAACCCATGAATCTTGCATCATATTATGGGCCCCTGGAGTGGGTGCTAATTTTCTATTTGTTTTTCCTTCTGGGAGTAGGGCTGTATGTTTATTTAGCACGTCATCTTTTGATTGACTGACACTTCTAGTGTTTTACTGGACATGAAGAAGAAACTTAAGAGAATGAAAGATTTCCAGGATAACTTGCTGAGCACGCTTAGCGACATACTGGAGGAACATTTCCCGCTTCCTCAGGAGGGCAGCAAAAGGAAGAAGGTGAGATCCTCATCTCGATGCCGCTTCTCCTATGTTCCCTTATTGTTCTGTCTGATGAAAAGGTATTGCAGTTAATGAAATCAATTTGACGCAGAAATTTCTTACGGAGCCAAGAGCAGACCTTATATCTCTCCACGATATCCTGGAGGTATGTCCACTCTGGTACACCTGATGCAGTATTATCTGGTTTGGAAATGCCTGTTTTGTTGTCACAGTCCGTATCCTCACTGGGTTTCTGCTTCCTGTAACCCTGACAGTTGCTCATGAACAAGACGGTAGAGACCCCTCATGAGCCTTACGTGGTGATGAATGAGAGCTTCTGGCCGCCATACATTGAGATGCTGCTCCGATACGGAATCGCGTCCAGACATCCAGAGGATTCCGTCAAAATTCGCTTGGAGGCCTTTTATTAGTGACAGTGACAAAATCATGCTGTAGATATATTGTTGTAAAATATCTCGATATGATGTGTAGTCTGTGCTGTGCTTTATAATTGGGCTTGGGCATTTATACACAACTATTGCACCTTGAAATCAATATTCTGTTTTTTTTTTAAACTGTATATAAGATTCCTGTATATGTTCTGTGATAAACTTATTTATTTGGTTTTAATATCACCTATTGTCAATGCTGATCTTTTCTTAGCTTAGAATAAATAAAAGGCGTCTAGAGGAAAACAGTGTAACAGTTCTTTTGGATTTTGCAGTGTAATTCCTTTAGCTGTACTGCAGAATGTAAGTGCTTTATAAGTAATACATTTGCTGTATGAGATGTACATAATGTCAGTGCTATGTTTATCTACTAAAGACAGTACTGATTTGAATATGTGATTGATGTGTTTGAATAATTAAATCTAAGGGGACATTCTTTGGGGGGGAAGTCTCAAACTAAACATGCTGTGACCCATTGGAATAGACAGTCATCCACACTCCATAGAGGCCACAGAAAACTATTTGGATCTCACCATGGTGACATCACTCACTTCAACAATCAAGAGCAAACCAAACTAAATGTCTGGTTTAAAAAGGACAGGTTCCACCAAAATGTTCTGTAACATTGTTCTAATCATTTTCACCTGATGTGCACCTGAATCTAATTCTAGGCATTTAAAATATGAGTGTGAGGGTGTCCTTACTTCTACAGTGGAAATTGACATCTTAATTTTGTTGATAAACACGGGTAGTGCAATCACATCACCTTTATTTACAGATATAATTTGTAAGAAGATTTTATACTGATAATTTGATATTTATGAAAAAATAAATGGTGAGTCCTATTTTTTGACGGAGTCAGTGTAGCTGTACTGGGCAAGTAAAGTTGGTGAAAAGCGAAGTTAACGACAAACAAAATAATCAAGCTTGTGGAAGCAAGACAGTCAAGAAACCAGCGAGTTACACATTTGTGAAATCTAAAAAATTACGGCATAGCTGCATAAATAGCTTATCAGTTTTCATAATGATCTTTTGCTTCTGAATGCTGGCAATCTATAGTGTAAGCTATACTTGGAGGAAGAGGAATTAAGATCAAATGCATGTGTCCCCCATCAGAACAACTGCCCCCAGTTTACCCCCCCCCCCCTGCCCAGTTAAAATCATCTAGAACTGCCACTGAGAAGAAAATTACCTTAAGGTTTGCCGAACACCATCTGCGGTTTGTGACTCTGTTGGAGTGACGTTCTGTGGACCGATGTGACAGGAGTCAAACGTTGTTAAATGTTTGGAGGAAACAAACCATTGCAAAGCCTCATCCTGAATGTGATGCACGGTAGAGGAGGTTCCCATGGTAGAGGAGGTTCCCATGGTGTAGGACTGTCTCAGCGGCCAGGTAGTTTGCAGTCATTGGGGAGTGAATGATTTCCAAGATGTATCTGCAGAATGTCAGGATGTCTGGTCTAAAACTTAGAAGCTGAGGAACATGACAGTGATTCAAAACAAGAGTAAAAGTTACACAGAGAGCAGAAAAAAATTCGTTTATTATGACCACATTCTGACCTTAGTCACATGGCAATGATGGGGTGTGATCTGAATCAGCCCAAAGATGTACATGAACTGAAACAGTGCTCTATAGAGGAAAGTGCCGAATACCTCCTAGCTACAGTACAGGCCTGATCAGCAGAGAGACCATCTGGATGTGGCTGCTGTCAATGAAGGACATCCCACTAATTACCAAATACAAGAGTTGACTTAACTATCTATGAGTCTATAACCTTAATAATAAGGATTCTGCAATGTGTGCTGTTTGTTTCTGTGATTTACAAGAAGTTCATATGACATTTTATTCATTCAGAAATCTGGTTAATTCCAGTTTTCCCCTCACAACTATAGATGTGCTTGCACACCAGATGCTCTTTACAAATGTATTATATTTAATTATATATTTATTATAAATCAATAGAGCCAGTATTTAACTGACATAGATTTAAAACATTTAGTAAATAAAGACAGGTCTTTATTCAGCTCAAATATTAAATTATAACATTACAATTATTGGAATATGAGCATCATATTCAATGAATATTTGTTTACATTAGACGTTTAATTTTATTGTTGGTGATTCGTGAAATTTCAGCTTCTCTCACGTATGCTAGGGCGACCAACTTTGGTTAGTTGGCTGGAGGGAGATTTTCAATTTGAGACAAGTCTGTACATACATTTACATGTACGTAACAGTTTTATTACCTTGTAAATAGTCTGTAGGGTTTGCAAATTGCCCAACGCTAATTTTACTTAATGGAATAAAATAAATTTGCGTAAGATTTCATGCGTGAGTCTGAAAGCGAAAGTGTCACGCCAGATGCGCGAGAGTTAGTAACCCTGTAATCGCTGTTATAAACCATCAGTGTGTGCGGATAGTTTTTAATCCCCTGGACTGGAAACGTCAGTTGCCGGTACTGCAGACGCGCCGCTTTTACTCAGCAGTGCTGCCATTCAGCCGCAGTAAGCAGACTGCCTGCCGGCCCCCGTCACACAGACGTCAGGCACGTAACTGAAACCGCACCTTTCCCATCGGCAAACACTGCGCCGGCTCCAGTCAAGTGTCTTTATTATCACTGACTGTCGCTGGATCAGCCGGCCATCTCTCCGGCACCAGCTACGTAGCGGTTCCGGTTCCGGGTCCAGGTCCAGGTCCGGGCGCTTGCCAACCCCTTGCCATATTTGACGCCGCCTTGCCCTCGGTGCCTGCGCTCCGGGGGATGGTCCTGCTCATCAGCCGGCCCGGTTTACTGACTGCTGCTTCAGGGAAGTAGGTGTCGGCGTTTCGTCGGAGAGAAGCGACGCAGGGGGGACGGAGGGATAGAGAGATGGCGACCCGATCGGAAAGGGAAAAGGCCCAGAAGCTGAACGAGCAGCACCAGGCGATCTTGTCCAAAATGCTGCGGGAAGAGGACAACAAATACTGCGCTGACTGTGAAGCTAAAGGTACTGGGAGGTGTTTTCAGACATCGGTACCGATACCGTGCTTTAGCCCCTTGTGCCCCTTGGATAGACTGAATGACTTCTGCATGCCTTCTTTAATATTTAATAGGTCATTCATCCCTTCATCCACTAATCATTAATAATCCAGTCGCAATTCTTTTCGTCGCATTTCAAAGTTTTAATCGAAATTATTACGGCATTGGTAATTATAGGGAAGGGGTGTGGGTAACGGATGCAGGATGGTGCTGTTCACTTTAAACCCGGTGCATTTCCACAAACATATGCCCCAGTCCTGTCTCCGCAAGGACGTATTTCTGCAAAAACCTTCCTTCCTCCCGTTATTTTATTAATCTGTGCCATTATATATGTATTATACTGCATATTTCAGTATCGATTTCTCATAAAGCTATAGGGAATGGTAGTCAGAATTTAACTTGAAGCTATTTCAAAAGGTATGAGCTCTGGGAGTAATATGTCTCCCTTCTTCCAGAAATATGCTTTTTCTCATACTGCTACAAATCTGGATGTGTTTTGCCAATCAAAGCCCCATAAACTGGTCCTCAAGGTCCGGTCACTGGCAGGTGCCTGTTCTTCATCCATAATCCCCTCTAATCCTCTCCATCACCTCAGTTTTGGTCTCCGTATTCCGCTGTAGCATGGAGCTTCCGGGACGCTGGGCTGTGTTTCAGGGTCTGGGTGCAAGAAGAGCGCTACGTTAACCTGGACGCTCATGAATAGTTAATACGGGCTACATTTCGTGTACTGTGGCATTTGAGATTCAGGAATCCTAGTCCATGTAAATAGGACGGGCTAGCCACGGCGGATATTTTTCTTGTCTGCAATCTCTCACAAAACATCATTATTATTCAAATACTACAAGACTGCAATAATTCGAGTTGTCGAAGTAGAATTTGGTGATCAGTGGTCACTGTTGACACACCACAGTACACAACAACGAAATGTTTCCTCTGCATTTAACCCATATGTGACATTGTGACATAGCAGGGGGCAGCTAATTCAGCACAGGGGAGCAGTGCTTGCTGGTGGGGGATTCAAACCAGCTATCTTTCAGTTGTGCATTTCCCTAACCATTAAGCCAGCACTGCCCACTGTCCTTGTGCAGTAAGCTGTAGGCCTATCAGGAAGGGCCTCACTACAACTTTCTAGCTGTACTGCTGAGTTTTTTTTTACAATCCTAGGGGTGGCTGTTGGTTTGTCTGCACACCATTGGAGAGACGTTTAGTCTTCCACTGTTTCTCGCAGAAGGTCCATAATCTACTGAAAAACAGGATTGTAATCTGACCCAGACGGCGGAGGCCTGGCTGTTACGAGTCCCTGCGGACGGCCCGGTCTCAGTGTCCTCGTGAGACCCACCTCGCACCCATACGGATTCCATACGTACTCGTCTTGCAGATTCTTGGGCATCACTGTGAGCAGCTTGGTTCACTGGTGCCACACCTGCATGCCTGGTACTGAAGCCCGTCGGGGCTTTGGGTCTCTCGACCCGGCCAAATGGCATCATCTCGAGGGGCAGCCTCTTTCTGTAAAGCCGACGTGAAAAGTCTGTGTGCTGAGAAGGCAGCTTACCTGACTGCTTATCTAGACCTGAACCCCTTTCTTACTGAACAATGCAGACTCATGCACTCCTTCCTTGGATCATAACCGGCCTTTTCTGACCACAGTTCCTTATCTCCTAGGATACCTGTCGCTTCTTGAGGATCAAGGGAAGGGTGAAGGGTTTGTACTAGGGAACGCTAAAGCTGACAGTAAGGACTGCCAGAGCCCGGAACCAATAGCAGGATGGTGTGTGGGTTGATGGCCCATTTCCTGCCATCCCACTTAGTCATCTCTCGGTCTTACCATCAGGCCAAATGCCTCAGCGCCCCCTATTGGAGCAACTGGTGGTCTCTCCCGCGAGAGCTTTCTCCGCCCTGCCGCTGTGAGGTCCACGTCCGCTCAAGGTCTTCTGGCTTGTGTCAGCGCCAAAACGGCGATCGGCGAGTCGGATGGGCCACTCCAGCATGGAGAGGACAGCAGAACATGGGAGCTTGCCAACGGGCGATGCCAGGCGTCGTGGGCTGGGTATTGGCCCTAGCGCTCCCCCTGGACTACTTTAGGCAGCAAAGCATGTTACAGTGTAGTAAATTTCACATTTTTATTAATATTGATGGAGTATATCTTATAGTTTGCTTGTCTATATAAGAAGGACCTCCTACATTATGATTATTAATTGATGCCATGATGGTTCCTGGAGGTTCCTCAGGAGGTTCCTGTCGTCTCTGCAGGATAGCAGGGTTGGATTGAGCCCCAGCTCCATATCTTCTACTTCAGATTGTGTAGCTTTCTTCAAAGCTCTCCCCATCTCTCACCACAGGACGGAGACATCCTGTTTCCTTCAGGAGGTCGCTTTAAATCACTTGCTGAGTTACCATATCAGTACCCCACTGTGGATGAGCCAGTCGGCACATTCGAAATGGCCTTACACAGATCACCAAATACTGAATAGGTTTCCGCCCATTGCTTGTTTAAATGGATGATGCTCACTGACTCCATCTGTTGTCCATGTAGCCTGTCGGTGTATCAGTCACCCTGACGCCCATCCCATAATAATGCCTGAAATCCCACCCTGGAAGGCACATTTGCATACACACTATCCATCTTACTCTACTTTACCCAGATGATGATGTACCTGATTATAGTGGCGGAACAACTGTACACTCTGCCTTGGGGCAAAAATGGACCCCCTCCTTTCCAGATTTAAGTAGCATCCAAATATCATACCCATCATGCACTGCAGTATGTAGCAAATTCCCCTAACAAGCTTTATTCATTAAATACACGCCTCATCAACAGAGTTTGACTACAAAAAATTACATTTCAAAATAGTTTTAAGTATTGTACCAATTTTGTTGCGCTATGACTCCAACCAAAATGAGATTTTACAGATAAAAATGAGAGCAGTAAAAGTAGCATGTCGCTAGTATAAATAATATGCATGGCATCAGTGCCTGAATCATCACAAATGTTTCCTATATATATGAGATTCACAATCGGGGGGGGGGGGCTCTACGTGTCTGGCGCGGCCCTGGGCTAGCTGCCCCACCTGTCCTGTCTACCAGTCCACCCCTGCCTGATTATGTTCATTGTTAATGTTGATACCCCTTAATTCAACAATTCTACGTCATTCAATCAATAATATATTCTTGCGGTCATGTTCATTAAATTTCTGCTCTAGAGAATAGTACTTTAACAGGATGCTGTTTTGGAGTCATTAATGCATCAACATTTTTTTTCTTCCTCTCCTTTTATTTCTACAAGCTGATTCTCACTGAAGGTTCAGCGCAGCCATGATGATGCAGTACCACTGTCTCCTCCCCCCTGTAATGGCCTCGCGCTCTTCGGCCGTCTTCCCCGCTGTCCCATTTTTCACATGGTTACGAAGCGCTTACGTCACGCGCTTCCTTCAGGTACCCCCCTCCCCCGTACGACGGCTTGTGTCTCGAGACGCAGCTCACTTTTTAAGGGACTGCGCTGGGGGACGCATGTAAGCGGCGTCGTTCTGTTTTTCCCCTCTTCGTGTTTTTTTCACACCCTTTTATCAATGTCAGGACCGGCAGAGGGGAGTCATCCATACGGGTGTTGGAGCGTCGTGCGACTGTGCTCCCTTCTACCGTGATTAAAGAAGCGGGGTGAAATTAAAGCAAAATATCCACGGGAAAACGTTTGTTTATGTCAAGTAGACCGCTCTTAATAATACGATCAATATCCTGAAATGCGATTTACTTAGTCTGGTTACAATGTGCCCGCCAGACGGGCCAAATTACGCCCAATTACCTGTTAATCCTGTCAGAATAATCCTCCCCCTATGTCCCCGTGGCATTATAGTACGGCCACTATCCTTCTCCCCTGGCTTTTCCCGCAGCTCCTATGGATGAATGTAAATGTTGTTAATAATGTAACAGTGTTGTCTATTGTGTTTCCGTCAGTTGAGGCTGACACGCATGAATGTTAAGATACACCTGTAGAGCGGAGTGATATATCTGATGTGAAATGTCCGAGTGCAGTTATACTGCGGTTATATATATGATGACAGCTTCTTGACCAGTCAGATTTCTTGGTCGGAACTAACTGTTAAATAATGTGTATTATAACCTGGGATGGGCGTAACTGGTACGCAAGTACGCACCTTTAGAAAAGATATGTGCGATAATCGATTGTGGTAACTGTTAATGCGTACCTATTTTATGTGGATTCGCGCCGATATGAAAACAAAATATAATGCATTTTAATATTCATATGCTAACTCTACTTCATTTGCGGTATACAGGTTAAAATGCTTTACGTTTGAATGTGTACTTGCGTACCAGTTATGTCCATCCCTGATTATAACTAGATTGATGCCGATTGCTTGCTGATGACAACCTTAGTTGTGGCCGGAGGGATGTATGAAAGGTTAGTTAGGGCCGCCACGTCTGTAGTGTATTTCTACCCTGTTTTAGTTTGTGTGTAGCAGTTCAGTATTTTTGGCATTATAGATTAGAGCTAAGTGTCACATAAATAAGCGCGGGGTGGGATTGGTGGATAAAAACGCGCCCGGACAGGACTCCTGGTGGGATTTATATCTCTTTGGGGCGTTTCTGCCCTAGCAGGGCTGGCTGTCCTTGATAAGACGAGTGTGGAACGTAGAAATATGCGAGCTAGAATGCTTTGTCTGTTGACGGTCGGGCTCAGCAGGACAGGGTGGTATATCATCTCAAGTAACCGCCTCGGCTTCGCAGGTCAGCGCGGGAGTCAGCCTCTCTACATCACGAGTAAATTACTAAGGGGAGGGCTTAGTACTGAGGCGCTTAATGTTCTTGTTTCCCCTGTCTCAGGAGATGATCCTATTCCTGTAAGGCTATATTAGAAGACAAAGTGTGATTTACAGCGCAAGCTCTGCCCTAGGCCTTTGTAGCACGTCCCGTTGTGCGATAAACTCATCTTCTAGATACCATTTTCTATGTATGACCACAAGGTGGAGCTAGAGTTCCACTAGGAAGATGGGCCCTTAAAGAAAGAGCAGTGCCGTGTTTGAATGTATCCATTGTTTGCTGCAAAATAGATGTAAAACTATGTAAGTTATTTTACATGCAGGTGTGTAATTTTATCAAGAGGGTTAATATCGCTGTGCCCTGTTAATTGTGCCCTTTAAACTGAGGCATATTGATTAAGTAAGCCTCCCTGCAGAAACATCTATTAATGCCTTTTTATTCCTGACAGTGTGAAAACAGAGGCAAAGATGCTCTGTTGTGTCGGTTATTGTACGGCGCCTGCAGAGGGAGTAGCAGCTAAAGCTCCGATTGCCTTTGTTTTAGATCTTTGTGGGTGTGGCATATTTAGCCTTGTTGATGATTTGATGTGGATATGGCTGTTGTTTTACAGGACGTCCCTCCTTTAAATGATTAGAAGTGGCCGTACGCCGGCTTTTCGGGACTATATGGATGTTTTTTTAAGCCATCAGCTTAGTAGTGTGCCCAAAATATTAATGAAATGTGTCCTGTGACGTCCAATAGTCTGTATAATTTCGGCTTAAATTCGGTATCTATGTTCATTAGATTCGGTTAGCGGAGCAACATGCTAACTGTTTTGGTAAATCACTGAAATGGCGGTGAAGAAAGGAACAGCTCAACAGCCACAACATCTTTTGAAAGAGGAGATATTGTGGATAAGCAAGGTAAAAAGATGGTGGTGTGGTGGCAGTTTAAAGTCCAGCACGTTTTAAACAGAAGGATATGCCGAATTTATACAGATCACTAACTTTTGGGTTTGCAGTACGCATCTCATTAATATTTCAGGCACATTACTAAACTACTTACCAAACTGTGGGTGTAAGTAAACGTCACACCCACACACACACACACACACACCCTGCTTTGAGCCGCCTCTGGGAGATTGCTCCCTGTTCACGGCACTGGGCCGTGGACAGTTCGGGAAAATATCTGGCACTCGCTGTTGCTCCGTTACTTTTGTGAGCTGGAAATGTCTCACTGCCCTTGGGTGAATTTTGAGCATTGAAGTTTGATTCGTCGGTGTATTACTTTTTTTAAGACCACACTCTGAGGAACCAGACTCTGTGTGTGAACAATACCTGGGGTGCGTGATTGAGGGAGACAGACCACACCCACTAGAGCAGCATCATCTACTTGGGGGGGAAATGCAGCCCCTGCTGTCAGCCTGATGGGATGCACGCTCTTATCGGTTTTACAGTAATTGCAGACACAGTATCGGCTCGTTATGTTTTCTGTACCCTCTGATGCATCCTGTCTCACTTTGAGCTCTTACTGAGCTTTATCTCGGAGTTTTGTCCATGTCTGTCTGTCAGAAAAACCCATCAGAAAACAGGAACCACTTATCCGGAACTGAGAGATTTCCAAAGATTTCTCCTAAATAATTGATCAGATTGAGAAAAAGAGAACATGGCTACCACCTATCAAGAAATGCATCGTTATTCACTAGAGACTGAAGTATGTTCAGCACTCGGTGCTGTCTAATTGACACCTAATTGGACATGTTGTGGTGTGTTAAGCATTTTGGGGAGTGATATTTCACAAAATCAAATTAAATCTGTCCAGGTGACAGCTTGTGTTGAAATCTGTTGTTTACCAGTCAGTTCCCCAGTTTACGGTATGAAATGATGTAATGTTTGGTAACTTTGACAACTTTGGCTGAGCTGATGTGCTGTTCAAAATTGGCCAGTATGGCTCTAATTTGGACATGCTGTACTGTAACAGTGGCCCCAGGCTTGGTGCTTTATTTAAATTTAAATGTTTTATACTAGTACTGCCTGTTGCTAATTCATACTATCAGACACAATTGCGCTCAGGCCAGGAGTGGGCAATCTTATCCGCAAAGGGCTGGTGTGTATGCAGGTTTTTGCTGCATTTGATTACTAATTAGAGGACTGATTGACTGAAGAGTCCTCACACCTGGGTTTGAATAACTGACCTACAGGTTATCCCAAAAACCTGCATACACACTGGCCCTTTGCAGATAAAATTGGCTACCCCTGGCTCAGTCTCTGGCTGACCGCGCTGATGCTGTGGGGGAGGCCTGCTCTTCCCCACACCCCCAGTCCATCACCTGCTGATATGGGGTTTCTCAGACGGCCTGGACTACTTGGCTTGCAGGCTTTGGAGCGGTGAGGAGTTTCCAAGAGTTTTACTTGTTTGACCCTAAATTTTAATGTTTTTATTTATTATTAAATGAATTTTCTTGCATCAGTGTAGCAGCCTAGAAGGTTCCTTCAAATCTTGGTGGACGTTCCCTGGGTATGACTTACAGTTCTATTTGGTGAATCTCCTCTGGATATGCTGGAGGTTGGTGGACGTTCCCTGGGTATGACTCACAGTTCTGTTGGGTGAATCTC
>JAABNX020000047.1:5897113-5910131 GCA_015163995.2 Mormyrus lacerda | reverse complement strand
GCTGCAGATAAAGTAGCAAGTTGAATCCTTGTAGAGATGAAATCCTCCACCGGGGGGTGATCTATTGGCTGTCAGGGGCTTGCACCGCCCCCCCCCCATACAGGGCCTGGTGTCCCTGGGGACCTAGTCAGCCGTCAGGAGGCTCAGTGGCTCATGCCCCGCCCTCTCGCCTCTCTCTCCTCACAGGTCCACGATGGGCCTCCTGGAATCTCGGAGTCTTCATCTGCATCCGCTGTGCCGGCATCCATCGCAACCTGGGCGTGCACATATCGCGCGTCAAATCCGTCAACCTGGACCAGTGGACGCAGGAGCAGATCCAGGTACTGTGGCACGAGAGCGCCGCTTACCCTTTCCAGAGTGGACTCGTCCTCAGCCTGCACTCCCAATACTGTGACATAAATCATGTGCATAAATGGGCTCGCCGGGATGCTTTAGCGACACGATCCAGCGCGGTACAGCGCCGCTTCCAAACCCGGAGCCAGCCAGGCGGAAAATGGCCATCAGACTTAGCTGAAGGTGCCCCCAGCTGGCTGCTGGTAATGTGGAGTCGCATGATTCACCCTGAGTGGTTTCAGGGCTGCACCGGCTGCAGAAACCCAAGGGAAATCCTGGCATGACTCGGGATTCTGATCCGACCCCCTGGTCGTCGTCTCACGGCTTTCCTCTCCTCCTGCAGAGCGTGCAGGACATGGGCAACAGCAAGGCCCGCCTGCTGTACGAGGCCACCCTTCCGGAGAGCTTCAGGAGGCCTCAGACTGACCAGTATCCTTTCAGACGCGGCACAATGAAGACTGAAGGAGAATGCGCCCATCACATTTATAGCCAATCAGCAGCTTGGCTCCACCCATCGCTGGCCTTAGAGTCCCGCCCACTGCTAGTCCTCTCAGACTGTGACAGTGTCTCTGTTGCCACCCAACCAGTTTCAGCCATTCTTTTCAGTATGAATAGACTTCCAATTTTCTCACGGGACGACACACTGGGTTTATTAAGTGTGATTAATTGGTTGCCTGCCCCCCCCCTCCACCAGGACATGAGCTGAGCCGCCTCGTAGCTCCCACTCTGCGTACTTTGCGCAGTCTGTCTTATTGGGGGGAAGTAGAGCAGCCTCCTCCGCCTCCTACTCCTTGCCGGTGGTTCTTAAGTTACTTAGCGCGGCAGGCAGAGGGGTGGGGGTGTGCAGGTTCTGAGAACAGGCCCCCACCGGGGCCCGGGGGGCCACGATGTAGAGTTAACGCAGCCGAATGTCTGGGGCCCAATTTTATTCTTCAGCGCAGACAACAATTATCACCAGCTTCAGACATCTGCCTTCATATTGCATTTTATAGCCGAAGGAGTTCTAGTCTCCTGTACATCCCTCATCACACACACACATACACACACACAAACACACACGCTTCCATTGTGCATTTTTAATGCCTTTTTCTAGTACAACGGTGTTGTGATAAAATTTTCATGGGGCACAAATCAGGTTTAACAAAGATTCAATAAAATGGAAAGGCGGCCCGGCTCCTCGGGGCATCCCCCCCAGGACAATATACGCCCCCCCCGCCCGTGTCATGTATCATACTGTCGAGTTTGCCTTCTGTAACGGCCCCTTTTCCAGTTAAGTTTTTGTTAGATGAAGTGTTTGTATTCCTCGTGACTTCGGTGTGTTGGTGTTACCCTCGCTGACTCACCGAAGGCCGCTGTGTCCCACAAGCTCCACTCCTTCCGTCCTTAACTTGCCCACTCCAGAGCCGTGGAGTTCTTCATCAGGGACAAGTACGAGAGGAAGAAGTACTACGACAAGAGCGCGGCAGAGACCGTCGCCGTATGTACCCCCCGTCCCTCCCCCCTGGCTGTGTAGGTCCAGCATTGGTCAAGTTGGCATCCTTTTCAGTGTCATGCAGGAAATACTAGGTGTGTTTTAAACCCCAAGCTGCTGTAAAACCTGCAGGTGAATCATCCATTACACCAGATCCCCACATCCTCCTCGCAGCGCCTGCTCTGTGCTCCTTCCCTCCCTCCCTCCCTCCGTCTCTCCCTCCCTCTGTCCCTCCCTCCCTCCGTCTCTCCCTCTCTCTGTCCCTCCCTCCCTCTGTCTCTCCCTCCCTGTGTCTCTCCCTCTGTCTCTCCCTCCCTCCCTCCCTCTGTCTCTCCCTCCCTCTGTCTCTCCCTTCCTCCCTTCCTCCCTCCCTCTGTCTCTCCCTTCCTCCCTCCCTCTGTCTCTCCCTCCCTCCCTCTGTCTCTCCCTCCTACCTCCCTCTCTCTCCCTTCCTCCCTCCCTCTCTTCCTCTGTCTCTCCCTCCCTCTCTTCCTCTGTCTCTCACTCTCTCCCTCTGTCTCTCCCTCCCTCCCCCCATTAATGATGTAGTCGTGAGACAGTGAGCATGAAATGAAGGCCCGCAGGAGGACGCCGTGCGATTTCATCTGGAATAACAAAGAAAAACACACACACACATACTTATATCTTTGTGGGGACCGTCCATTCATTTCAATGGGCCGTACCCTAAACTATAAATGGGCCATAAACTATAATGACCATAACCCCTACCCAGCACTAACCTTAACCACAAGTAACCAAACTAAATACAAGACTTCTGGCATTTTTATTTTTTTGATTGCAAAATTACAGGTTTTTATCTCATTGTGGCGATATCTGGTCTCCACAAGGTAAAAATTACAAAAACGCTCACACAGACGCATACGCACAGACAAACGCAGACTGTGTGTCAGTGTCCTCACTCGCCATGAAGGTCTCTATACCTGGCTGTAAGGTGCAGAAGCCCTGTAGCTTAGTTACATGGTCACTATATTAGTCCTTCATCCCATTCCCCTGTAAGAAAAGGCGAGGGGATCACTAGCTCACCGTAAGTGTAAAATGCCTCCTGCTGTCTGAAGCTTTGCACCCCGGAGGCTCTGATGGCCCTTTGGACTCGCTCAGGTCTCTGGCTAGTTGATCATTCATCACTCCTGATAGCCCCCCCTCCATGCATGCCCCCGCGTGGGCCTTGGGAGGACACTGGCTCCTTATTGGTCATCTCGCTGTATTTATGGGTGTGTCTCTCCCCCCATGAACCCTTTCCTGCTTTAGTCTTCGCTCTCCCCCTCCGCCAGCGCTCCCCCCTCCCCCCCTAGAAATCCTCCACCCTACTTCTACTCCCAGAACTTCCAGACACTGAACAGCCTTCATCCTTTTTGCTTGTTAGTACTTGTTTTTTTGTATCACCTATTTCAGCTTTCTCTTCTCCATCCCCCGGCTGTGCAGAAGTCCTCCGAGTCCGCCGTACCTTCAGTGGCCCCCATCTCATCCCAAGCGGCTGAGAAGAGCAAGGCTGAGGTATGAGGTAGTGCCCCTCCCTTTACACCATTTCTGTCTTTGTGTAAAGGCTATAAGCTGACCTCCGTTAATAATGCGAAGAGTGGGCGTGGCCTGTGAAGGGTGGGTGCGGTCTGTGAAGAGCGGTCATGGTCAGTGAAGGGTGGGTGTGGTCTGTGAAGAGTGGGCGTGGCCTGCGAAGGGTGGGTGCGGTCTGTGAAGAGCGGGCATGGTCAGTGAAGGGTGGGCGTGGCCTGCGAAGGGTGGGTGCGATCTGTGAAGTGCGGGCATGGTCAGTGAAGGGTGGGCGTGGTCAGTGAAGGGTGGGCGTGGCCTGCAAAGGGTGGGTGCGGTCTGTGAAGAGCGGGCATGGTCAGTGAAGGGTGGGCGTGGTCTGTGAAGAGCGGGCATGGTCAGTGAAGGGTGGGCGTGGTCTGTGAAGAGCGGGCGTGGTCAGTGGAAAGATCCATAAGTCCCTCCAAAAGACCGCGACTAAGGTCTCAAGCATTTCCTCCCCCTGCTCCATCGGAGGGGTGTCGCTTACTGGAAAAAGCATCTACTGTGGACCAAAATCCAGCCCCCAGCCCTGACTCTGCTCTGAGCCTGGCAGGTGGGGCAGGACTTCCTGCTGGCCATTTTTACCATTTGACGTTGCCCAGGCAGCTCACCAGGGCTGACATTTTTTTCTTGTCGCGTTGGCCGCAGCACGACTCTTTATCTGTTAGTCGGCTACCAGGTTTACAGAACACTGCTTTGTTTTTAAGAGGAGGAATCCTAACCAGCATTCATAGCGGTGCTCTGATCATTCCCTGAAATGGTAACTAGGTTGTCCTGCCTCATGCTCTGGATCGATGGATAAGAATGGATGGATGGATGATAGTTGGGTTGGGATTTTCTCTCCCCACCTGAACAGCTTTAACAAATTCTGTTTGCTATCAGGTTGCAGCAGTGAGTCACATGAGCGTAAAATACCCCTGAAATAATCCTCTCAGTCTGGCGGCAAAGTCCCTATGTCCTGTTGAGCCTGCTGCCCTGTGTCTCTGTGTTGACAGAAGGAGCGAGAGAAAGAAGAGAGGAGGATGGAAAGGGAGGTGGCCAGGGGGGACCGGCTGGCAGCCAGCGAGAAGGTGAGGCCCCCAAGCCCGTTGGTGTCTCACTGTAACGCGGGCGCTCTGATTTCACACTAACGGCGTGCTGACCCGCCCCTCTGTCACACTGCGGATCTGCACCAGAAACACCAAAAGCGTCTCTCCACTCTTCTTTTATTTATTGCTTTTTCTCTTACAGTATGAGGCAGATGGATGCGGCGATCCTTAGAGGTCTCCCTAAACGAGTAGAGCGTGCTCTGTATCCATCTCTCTCACCTGTAATCTTCTGTCATGTCCCTTTGTTTACAAGTCGCCGTGGTGACTTTAGTATCTCTGCTGCCCCCCCCCCCAGGCCAATCAGAAAGAGCAGCAGAAAGTGCAGACAGGAGCAGGCAGCTGTTTGGGTTGGTAAAAGGGGCGGTGACACGCGCTGACCCCATGTCGAGCTCCATGCTGCCACTGACCATGTGGGCACATGTGGAAGGTATCCATGGTTACACAGCCATCCTCATTTCCTAATCACCTGTGGTAGCGTTTGTGAGGAATTGCCAGTGGTTCATGGAGAATAGGTGGAGGCTTTCACATCTTCTGTCAGCAGCTGATGTTTCCATCATTCTTCCTAAACCATCTTTAAGTGCAGGTGCGGATGGTCACTCGGATGAGATTATTTGTAATATAACAGGGATCTCTCTTTCTCTCTCTTTCTCACTCATTCACTCACTCACACACATATTAGGGCATTTGGGCAATAAAGTAGTATGTGCATTAGGGTAGTGATTAGTGTAGTACAAACACTTCACAGACTGGTAAAATGTGATTTAAAAAAAACTGTTATTTTGACCATTTTTTTCAGCACCACAAGGGGAAACTCAATTTTCTAAGAATCTGTAACTGCAATCAAAAAACTAAGAAATGTAAATACAGGTCTTTAAGGGTAGCGGGGCTGGTGGGAGTTGGGGTTGTCATTGCTATATTATTCATTCCAGTAGAAAATGTCCCTGTGGAGATTTGCTGATTTTGAGGATTCCCCCTTAGCCTTGTCTTTCAGAGTTTTAAGAGCCCTCACCTGTAGCATGTCCTGGGTGTACCCTGCGCCTCCAGGGCCATACCGCCGTTTCTGTAAGGCCCTGCTCACGCTGATGTTCCATCTTTTCTCCGCGGTGCTTCCCCACAGTTTGCAGGCAGCATTTAGCAGACATACTGACATTCAGGGTTTGGCGAAAGGGTTTTAAATTGTTTAAAATTAGCCTTTTAAAATAATTGACCTTTAAGCGGTTGAAATGTGAAGGGAATAAGCAAATAAATGGCTTGTTTTTTCCTCCCCGTCTGTAAAAAAGCTGTAAAGCTTTTAGGCCAGATTGGCCCCAATTATACACTAGCCTGGTAATTGAAGGTGCCAAGTTATTTGAGCCGGTTATGTCTCATTATGTTGGTTATAATGGATATAATGAAGTAAAGTGCATGGGGGGGCCCTGGAACATGTATAGAAAGCAGCTACAGGTCCACCAATGCACAGGGACCCTAGAACACAAATAGCAGTGTTTCCCAACCCAGTCCTCAGGGACCCCAGACAGTCCATATTTTTTCTCCTTCCCAGCTTCCAACAAATCAAGAACTGGCCTGGCATGGGTGCGTTGGGAGTTGGGAGAAAACAAAAATATGAACTGTCTGGGGTCCCTGAGGACTGAGTTGGGAAACACAACATGTATAGGAAGTAGGGTCAGGTCCATCGACATCCAGAAGCCCTGGAAAATGTATACAAAGCTGGTATGGGTCCACAGAGGTGCAGGGGCCCCGGAACATGTATGGAAGCTGGTATGGGTCCACAGAGGCACATGCAGGGCTCATAGCATTCAGGTGCGACACCGGATCTCTGGCATACGAATGTGGCTGTGAAATAAATAAATAAATAAATAAAAATCAGATTTGCCTAGTGATCTGACACTAGATCTGAGAGGCGCAGCTCAGAGTGCAGCTTTCACTCTCAACCATACCAACAATAGGCCTGCTAGCCGATGAGCCAATCAGAAATAGGGAAGGGGCAGGCCTTGAGTCTGGGCCAAACAGATCAATACAGATACAGATCCAGCAGTCACTACACGTGCGAATGTGTTTTGTGTTTCCCATACTGGCAACGCAAACCGTAAGTCATGGACAGCACGTTTATGAAGCCAGGGGAAGATACCAAAGATGTCCATAAAGGCATAAGGAATAAATGGCACTGGGCTTGGATAGAGGAGGTGGGTAGAGTGACAAAAGCCCTTTGGAAGCCAGTGCCAAAAGCTTCGGCAACCAGGAGCATGTGTCTGCACTTAGTGCGCAAGGAAACTGCTGTATGGAACTTGGGGGATAAAAGTGCTGTGACGGCACAAATTAGACCCTAGTCATAAAGCAGCAGTTCGGGCAGTGCAACACACCTCACATTTGCCGGGGGCAACAGCCACGGCACATATCCCACCCTCAATGACCGATCGCGTGGCTAATTGGCAGACATCCCACCCTTAATGACCTATCGCGTGGCTAATTGGCAGACATCCCAATCTCAATGACCTATTGCGTGGCTAATTGGCAGATATCCCACCCTCAATGGCCGATCGCGTGGCTAATTGGCAGATATCCCACCCTCAATGACTGATCGTGTGGCTAATTGGCAGACATCCCACCCTCAATGACCTATCGCGTGGCTAATTGGCAGATATCCCACCCTCAATGACAGATCGCGTGGCTAATTGGCAGATATCCCACCCTCAATGACCTATCGCGTGGCTAATTGGCAGACATCTCACCCTCAATGACCTATCGCGTGGCTAATTGGCAGATATCCCACCCTCAATGACCTATCGCGTGGCTAATTGGCAGATATCCCACCCTCAATGGCCGATCGCGTGGCTAATTGGCAGATATCCCACCCTCAATGACTGATCGTGTGGCTAATTGGCAGACATCCCACCCTCAATGACCTATCGCGTGGCTAATTGGCAGACATCCCACCCTCAATGACCGATCGCGTGGCTAATTGGCAGATATCCCACCCTCAATGACCTATCGCGCGGCTAATTGGCAGATATCCCACCCTCAATGACCTATCACGCGGCTAATTGGCAGATATCCCACCCTCAATTACCTATCGCGCGACTAATTGGCAGATATCCCACCCTCAATGATCTATCGCGTGGCTAATTTACAAATTCACTTGTGCTCCTTCATTGCTGAGCCTGATCTGTCATTTACTGTCACTCATCTACTCCTAACTTTATGTAAGAATTAGCGGAGGACAAATCCGCCCTCGCACATCGGTCTGTCTCGAGGCAGCATGTGAGCATCTTGTTACACACGGCATCTCGCCACAGTTTAAAAAACGTCTGTCTGAGAAGCTAAAGAATGGCCTGTTGTAACTGTTTTAAAACTATTTATAATAAATGGTGCATATTTTGCGATTATATTTGTTAAAGAAAAATGAATCTTTGTCCTTTTGTCAATGGCTACTAATCAGTTCCTAGTTACTTTGGAGTACTATAATTGCCACCTACTGACCTTTCTTGGTATGGCTGTAGAATCTCTAGTCTCAGTATGCTAAACACGCAGTAGGTGGGCAGGCAAGTAACTAGTAGGGATGGATTACTGAACAGGTCTACTAGGCCCGGGGTCTCAAGAGCTCTGGTGCTCTGCACAAAGATGCCGCTGTAATATAGGGTTATACTGGGTTTGTTCATCTCATGTCTGAATGTTGTCCATTTATTTCCACAAAATTCACCAGAATCATTTAAGGAGCTATTTAAAAAAAAATCCTCACAGGGGAGCATACCCCTGGACCCTGCTTGACAATAATGATGGTCAGGGTTATGCACAGGCTGTTTATATATCTAGGCCCAAGGGCCAACAAGTTATGTTAAAAGTGTATTGTATGCATAGCACCCCCACCCCTGCTCACCCCCCAGGCATGGAAAAAGTTCAGGCACAGGATGTGTTTTTCACTGTCAGCCCTGCACATGGGCCCTGGAACATAGAAAGCAGGTCCAGGATCATGTCTACATAAACCCAGTATATTTTATTGAGGTATTTGTCTGCTGCTGGTTGAATATATACATATTTTGTAACTGATATTTAGAACTGAAATTTCTGAACAGGGCTGATGTGTTATGGTTTTTTTTTGATGGGGGGTACAAAGGGGGCATGAGGACAGTGTTGCTGTTTCTCCCTGATTCAGTCCCCCCTGCCCTGAATGATTAATGTGTCCTTAATAAAGAAGTGAATTGCGTGGCTCCTCTGCTGCTGTGGGGCTGTCTCTTGTTCCCTCACGGTAGCTTGTCGCCCATGTGAGTGTCAGTATGTCACCACCAGCTATCCCATGATCCTCTTGGATGATGTCCACCTTGTCCCGGCAGCTGGTGTTCTGCCTTCAGTCCCCTAATGCAGGATTAATATGCCGTGGGCATTTTTAGGTGCGGGGTGCCAGGTGAGGATCTGCCGCCGCGGATTCTTCTGCATGACAGCGCCCCTTATTCTCCAGACAAGCTTTTGTTCGTGGGCCATCAGGGGGCAGGGGCTTTGATTTCAGGGGTTAAGTGGGTGTTTATCTGTGTTACTGTCACATCGGAGAGGCAACGGGGCAGGCCCCCTCTGCTCTGAGAATGGGCCTGTTTGGCCTGCTCAGTGCTTCTGTCAGTTTGGAAATAGCACAGGCCTTTGTTAAAAGGGAGACGTGATTGTTTGTGGATTTATTACTCCGTGTGCGTGTGCCCTGCTGAGCTTCATCACCCTTGGTAAATGGGGTTGTGTGGAATAGTAAGGCACACAGGCATCGGCTGTGTCTCTGGTTACTATGGCGACATAGGGCGATGGTCTACTGTTGGTCCCAGGAAGTTAACGGCACCGTGGCCGATTTGCACCCCAGGCCTCGGAAGCCAGATAACGAGGGAGTGTGTGACATTTTGGGGGGTGTCTTTAACTCTACCCCTTCACCTCCCTCACAGCGTGTGTGCTGCTAATGATTGCTGACTCACTTCTGCAGTCTCTGGGGTGTGACAGTGTGTGTGTTTCAGCGGGGGGGCGTTACACGCGCCTGTGTGTTGGGGAGAGTGTCTGTGACGCCGGCCGGTGTACGCTCTGGTTCTGGTGTGATTCTGCCAGGGTTGAGGTAGACCCTGTGCAATCTGAACAGCCCCCAGTTCCCTCTACCTGGAAGCGGGGCCAGGCAGCTGATGTTTGTTTGTCGGTCTGGGTTCTGAGCCTGTATTGGTCTCTCTGGGCTTTTGGGACTGGACATTTTCTAGCTAGGACCCGCCGCAGGAAATGGCTGTTCGTTTATGCCCTAACCTCGCATGCTTAGTGATGGGGAAGAGTGCACACAGGGCTCAGAGCACAAGGCTCACCATTCTGCTCAATGCCACACCATAGTGCCTTTTGTTTACACACTGTCTGCAGCACTAGACTCTACACTCAGCCAGTCTGCAGAGGCATAGCGACAGGACAGGCAGGGCAGCCAGTTGCCAGGGGTCCCAAGCTGGGAGGGGAGGCCCCAAGGGCAGCCGATTATGTCGCATTTTACAACGACAAATCTGCTTTATTGGGTGTGTATTCTGTTTTTCACAAAAGTGAAAATAAAGGACATATCTTTTTTGGTATTATTCGTTTAGACTTGTGCTAAAATAATGGTAATAAAGTCAGGGGAGGGTGAATTTTGGGGTTTTTTTTGCCCATGGCCCCCTAATACTGCCTGTTCCAGCCAGTGGTGAGTGTGTGGTTTTGTGTCTGTGTGTGTGTTTATCCTTATGCAGTGTGGCATCTCATTTTATATTCTACAAATTTTTCTCCGATGCAGTTGTGTGACACATCAGTCCTTAAAGGTGACACTGCGGCACTGATTCCCAGTACGTCAAAATAAAAGTCTCTGAAAGGAAGCGTGTAGTTTGCATTTTAGAAGCAGCAGGCTAATCAAAGAGGGCTTTATGTACGCAAAGGGCTCCCCAGAGGACCTGTCATTTTTTCTGTCAGGGGGACGTTTAGCATCTTAACAGGTTAATGTCTCTGAGCTTGGGGCTCTGGTCTGTTAACAGGAGGTGCAGTCGTATCCCTGTGGTCTCCCGTCCCGCTGGTATGCAGCAGCTAAACGCTGATGCCTAACCTTGATAGCAGAATAAAAATGAACAGTGAGCAAACTATTAGAGGAAAGTGATTTTGGTGTTCTCTTAGGGGAGAATGACGTGAGCATTTCCCACCTGACCTCTGAATCACAGCCAGCCCAAGACACAAGCCGACTCAAGGCCGTAAAATCTGCAAGCGACTCAAGCTGCTGGTTGGATTCCAGCCTGCATCCGGTGATGGCCAAGGACAGAGTGCAGCCGCCGGGTGTTATGGCGTCGTCACATGCGCGTTTGTGGGAAAACGGCTCGGATCCGACTGGGCTGTGGGCCCGTCCCGTCAGATTATAAAACCCTAAGGCCAAATGTGCCCAAAGGCAATACTTAAGAGTCGACCATTAGCAGGCTGCTCTGGCAGCTAATCCATTCAGGGGACGATCTGATACTCTAATGACCTTACTTTATGCAAACTTTGCCACATTTGCATATCCTGTGACCTGCTCTCTGCCTCTAACGCTGCCTTTTGAAGGCCGTCATGGGTTGTTGTGATGTACGTTAATGGAGCTGCTGATATTTGGCTGTTCTTACATGCAGCATGTAGCCCTTGAATGTATTTATTTCCTCTGTCCTTAGAGTTGCCAATTCGAATCATATTATTGGTTAATGGGAAGCATCCCTTACCTGCAACTTTGAGCACCTCCACCTCTTGGAGGGGCCAGTAGTTTCATTAGTCAGGCATTAGTCAGTGCCATCTGGGGGGATGGAGGCCCCGCCATGCGAACGCCATGGTGTTACCTCATGGCTTTTCGGCACCTTTGCAACCATCTGTTACTTGTGTGCTGACGTCGTTTGCTTGTTTGTTCTTTGGCCCTTTAAGCAACTTTATTCATTAAACTCGTACTTAGGGTATTCACAGGTGGTTTATAAATAGGTGAGGAATGCACAGACAGACACACACAGACAAGCCGTCTTTGATCTGCTGGCAGGTCATGTTCTGCAGATGGACAGCAGCTGCCATGTGTGTGTGTGTGTGTGTGTGTTTGTTGATCTCATGTTCCCTTCCTGCCCCCCTCCCCCCCAGACCCCCATACTCATCTATGTCTCGCCTGGTGGTGGAGTCAGTCACTCAGTTCATCGGTCCAGAAATCCTACCCTGGCGAGCTGCACCCCTCACCCGACTTCTGGGGAGGGCCTAGACCAGGGGTGCCCAGCTCCTGTCCTGGGGGGCCCATCTTTGGGTGTCCCCTCATTTCACACATCTGATTCAACTCCTTGTGCTAATTACCACACAGCTCTTGAGCTGAATCATGGGTGGTGGAACATGGAAAGAACTAAGCTACACAGGGATCCGGCCCCCCAGGACTGGAGTTGGGCACCCCTGGCCTAGAATGATAGTGGGGGGGGCAGGGAAGGGGGAGCCCGCTGCAGTGTATGTCCTTCACTGCTCCACATTGCCCCTCCCCTTGCCCCTCAGGGTCTTGGGAGTCTAAAACAATAAAAAGCAAATAGGGAATAATAAGCACTGGCTGTGCCCCCCCCCCCCCACAGTACTCCTGTTTCCTAGCAGAAGAATCTGACCACGAAGCAGCTTTTCCACACCCCCACCTTCCTGAATCAGAATGACAGCGGACACGTGTCCTCCCATCCTCCCCCCCCCCCGGCTATGTGTCCAGGCATGTCCCCCCCACCTTGTGCCTGGATGCCAAGAATGATACTGGCACTTGATTTATGGCCCAAAGCATCACAGAGCCCAAGGCTCTTTCAGAGCCTCTCCCGCCCCCCACAAACACCTCTGAATCGGCCATTGTGAAGTCATACAGTAAGTGGACCATAAGTGACACTGGTCACTGGGGGGGGGGGGCTTTACTTTTTCCCCCGAACATCTTTTCTGACCTTTGAAGCACCAAGCACACCCATTCTCTCTTGGGATCGGTGGCTGGGGGCATGTTGGTGGAAATGGCATGTTGGTCCACTCGATTGCCATGGTTTTCTCAACAGTGATGCGCCTCTGCTCTTGCCCGGCGTAGTTAATGACCGAGCGAGACGGGGATGGCTGTCCTTTAGTTAGCCTGACGGGCCGAGGTTCGCCTGTTTGTTCCGAGAGCCGTCGCTGGCCAACCTTGTTATTTAAAGGTTATGAGTGTGATTAGCATGATCATTAGCGTTAGCGTTAAATGCGGGCCTGGGCTGACACTACATTAGCCTTTTAGCGGGGAGGCACCAATGGGAGAGACCTCAGAGAGCCGCTTCCCAGTGCTCCTGTCGCATTAGTAAGAAGCAGGCTCATGATTAGCGCTATGAGCTAATGAGCGGTCAGCGTGCCGTCCAGAGAGCGATGCGGCACGGCCCTCACGCCAAGCGGCCCGTCCCCAGTGTACCAGTCTCCTGCATGACTCGCTCATCGTCCTTTTACACCGTAGTGTGTTATTTTTGCCCCCAAGGGCTGCTTTATAATTGTTTTTGTGGCTTTTTTGCTGAGCTGGGGATGGAGGGGGGTGGACCGTATCCTAAGGGTGAGATGGAGATCGGTGTATGTGTGTGTGTGTGTGTGC
>JAABNX020000047.1:5854183-5872439 GCA_015163995.2 Mormyrus lacerda | reverse complement strand
GGGGGGGGGGTCTTTTTTTCACATTCCCGTTTTAAGTTTATTGCCTTGGTCTCTAGTGTGTTGTGCATCATGCCTCCTCACACTTTCACACTGCTTATACCTGGGGGGGGGGGCTCTTGTTTTATATCATGGCATTGTATCCACATTCTGAGCTCGATATTGTTTCTCCTGGACATTACGGAGAAGGACCGGGGGATTTTATTCCTGAAAGTGCACTGGTGGCCCCCGGAGTTTTCCGGGTGATATACATTTCCGATTACATCCAATACTCTTTCCCTGTTCCCTATACCAATCCAAGGAGCGCTGTACTCAAATCGCTCACCATTCTGGCCTTTTCCCTTCCATGTTAAAAATGTTACAGGCAGATTTTAGTAACCCTGGGGAGGTGTGATGTTGTGTGTGTGGGGCGGTGAAATTTGATACGTGACCTTGGATCCCCCAGGATGCAAATCATGCGATCGATCCCGGGATGGACTATTGAAGGGATCCCGTTCCGGCTTTTTTGGTCTCGCTGGGTTTTCAGAATTCCAAAGAGTAAGAGTATGATTAGAAGATTTTACTAAACCTGAAATTTATGTGATTTATGTGTTTTACTTCTTCCTGAGCTTGACGCTGCATGCGGGTCACTATGAGCCATCATCCCGGAGACCAGCTGGAGGAGTTAAAGCCTCTGTATCGCTCTACTTCATTTTCAGGCTCTCTTCTCCCTCCCCCCCCCCCCAACTTCCTTTGTACACAAGCAGCTTCCTGCAACGTTATTGACTGTGGGGCCCCCTGTCCCCCAAAACCCCGTTGACTGCAGATTCACAGGCTCCTGGTGCCTTGACAGTAGACCCCATCCACACCATTGTTGCCAGGTCATTGAAAGGGGCCATTGTGTGTTAGCTCTTCACGCCCCAGCCTGACAGAGAGCACCCCCCCCCCTCCCCCGGCCCACTGCAGCCCCCTCGGACTAAAGAGGCTGCATCAGAGTTACATTCAGGCAGGGTCCCACCGTGCCACTGGGCCGAAGTGCCTCAGGAGGCTAACTGAAATCGATTCCGGTAATGATGCTTGTAATTTAGGCGGATAATGACATATGCGACGTGCTGGAATATCACGTCCGGAAGATTCTGCTCAGGATCGAGTGGGAAAGGCGAACGGTTCTGGCACAGTCACAGTCCTGTTGGTAATGACCTGGAAAAGAAGCGATGGAGTCAGGTTTTGATTCAGTATGGACCTGCTCCCATGCGAGATGAAAATAAAACCTGGTGATTATTTTGTTGTGTGAAAAGTTTTTTTTTCCCCTTGCTAATAATTGCATTTGTTGCTTAGTTACACTGACATTTGTCGGCAAGGATTAAAAGGAGAAAATAAAATCGTCTCCTAAGAAGTCTCGCTTAGACCAGATGCCACCTGTCCTGTGCGATTAGTCCCGGAGAACGTGGAGATGGTAATCAGGCTCCGAGCGCGGTTCAGCCTGCGCTGTCGCTGTTGCGGCTGCTGCACCTAACCGCTTTGCGGGGAGATAAATATTTACAGTAGGAAGCACAGAAAGACCCAGAAGCGGGCTGATGTTAGTGCCGCTCCCTTGGTCGCATGCCACAGCCGCACGCGGACCGTCTGCTGGGGGTGTCACTGACGCCAAAGCATATAAACAAAGACATGCAACCCCTAAACACCAGCACTGATGACACATCTTGCCTGCCCCACCCAACGGACACACCACCAGCACATTAAGAAGGACACTGTCATGTGATTGATGTCATGCTTAACGCACGTGCTTGTAACACGTCCCCGCCGCACCGTGGAGACCATGCTCTGCCGTTGTTCTGCCAGCAAGCCAAAAATGTAAACATTCCTCCATTAGCATCTGCCAGGAGGCTTAAAGCCACGGTTTTTAACACATGACTAAGCCGCCAACAGACGGACAAAAATGTATTATCTCTTGTTCTTATCTGCTTTGTGCTGTGTGTGAATTCTCAGATGGGGGGGGCCGGGTCTTAATTACACCCTATCGCTCGTGGGGGATCGAAAGGTGCCTCCCCAGTTCCTTGTTCTGGAAGGAAAATGCCAGCACATTCTTATTATGATCATGGAAATCTTTAATAGGCACCACCAGTGTCCTTGAATAGAAGCAGCTGTAGATATGATTGTAAGGAAACAATCATCACTGCTTTGAAATCAGAATGTTATGAGGGACACAAAAGGAGCATGGATACCCTGACAGATTCGGGGGGGGGGGGGCAGCATTTTACAGGGGCTCGTGAATAAGTGACACTTTGTCAGGGGGCCCAGAATTTATGGCTACGCCCCTGATTGTTATGTACAGTGGAACTCTCATTTCTCTTGATTTAGTAATCACAGATTCAGCTATCCACTGTTTACCACAGCCTGGAAATATTTAGTGGGAAATTCTGAAAATAAACAGTTAATCAGTTATAAATTCCACGCCTTTCTGCCCTGTTGTACTTAATACGCAACTTGTTACCCTACTTACACTGGCCTTCTATCCTGCTAGCCAGTTAGCCTGCGGCCATCTTGGTGCACACATTAGTTGCCATAGTATCGTGATGCTCTTAAAACACTCTAAACCTTCGCTAATAATGGCCCCAAAGTGCATCAAAGTGATGTTGGCAGTTCTTCAAAGCCAAAGATAGATCACATTAACATAACTTTTATTACAGTATATTATAATTACTTTAATTACAATAAAAACTAAAAAACTGTTTTATTGGTAGTTATCGTTGCTGATGTCTTACTGTGTATAATTTAAAAATTTAACTTTATCGTAAGTATGTATGTACACAAAGAAAGATATATATGGTGTTTGCTACTATCCACAGTTTAAGCTATCCATGGACATAGGGGCACCACTATCTAAATTATTTACTTTCATTTAATCTAAATCCTAAAACCTTTTAAACATAGTCATATACCAAATATTCGATACGATTCTCATTATTGACAATTCACTGTTTATCATTTATTGCTAGGGTGGTCACTGTACTGTATTTACCAAACTCATGAGTCTTACCTAGACTCGCAGAGGGAGGGGTCGGAATGGCTTGGGCATGGAAATCGTGGGATTGAGTAAGGTTCGACCACAAGCACATTTATTAACTCCTCTCATGAGTAATATTAGCAGTCATATGCAGCGGTAATGTTTACCACCATTCAAACATGCATTTGTGTGGGGCCCTTGAGATTTGGGAGCCCCCTGTTGGCCACAAACAATCACTGCAGTAAGGGGAGGCAGAAGGCCCCGAAATGACTTATTGAGTGAAGCCCAAGAAACAATAGACCCGCACCCGGTTATATAAAACCAATTTTCTTTTGGTCACCTGAACTCAGAACCTGATTCGTGAGCTTGTGTCCCTTTGTAGCCGTTTCCATGACACCTGTCTCCTCCCCATCATTTCATCAAATCTCTCTCCATCTCCCTGAAATGGAGTTCCCACTTCTCCCCTACAAGCTCATGTAAGGTGTCTCTGCTCTCAGTCAGAGCCTGCGGACAGGAAACAACTCTTTACGTGTAGAGGAGGCAGACAATGGAGCTCCAGAACAGAGAAACGCTTGAACACTTCTAGCCTGTATCAAACAAAGTGAAAGTATTCTGGTACATTCCAGCTGTGTATGTGAATATCTGACCGTGCTATCACACCTGTGATACCTAAGTTATCGGTCATCATGGGTGAAGCTTTAGGCACCTGTGTGTAGGCATGAGGAGACACCTGGTTAATTAGTGCATGTTGGGTTGAAAAGTTGGTTGAAGAACCTGAAATGTGTATTTATGAAAGAAGATAAAAAGGCAGACAGAATTGATTACCGAGACAGCAGATCTAATGCGAAAACAAACACAGGACATTTGACAGACATCTGTGACATTTATGAATCTGTTCTATCTTTCAAAGATTTTCATCTCAGAATCTTTTTCTCTGAATGGTTTGCTTATTTTAACTATGATTTGAAATAAGTTTATTTTGCTCAGAAATTCAGTTTTTGTTTATATTTGATTCTGGAACATAACCACTCGAATATACCTAATTAATTGTAATTCCTGAATTTTCGTGTGGCATCAAAGATCAATGATGGAATGGATTCCTGTAGAAAAATTAAACCATTACAAGAGCTTCACAGCCTGTAAGAGATGCTGTGATTACTTTTAACGCTGTCAGATTACTACATCGCAAGAAATGTTACACCAAATTATCCAACGACTGATGAGCAGAACCGCCATGGAGGCCGGATTCAGCCACCGTTTAAATAAAAACAAAGGCCTTTACAGCTGTGAAAATGCAGTGAGGAAGAGCTGGAATTACCAAAGAGCTGGACGAACCCTTGCCATTCACATCCTGTCTTTATATGCAATATAATTATTTTGACAGTTTAATGAAAATAGTAAAATGAATTGCCTACTTTTTAAATGCTTACGTAGAGTTTCTAAGGCTCTATCTATCTATAAAAACCTCTATACAGATACGTTTTTGCCCCCATGTTGCAGTAATAACCCTTGAGCAGACATAAATGTGCATTTTCTCCACTCCTGCTAGAGGGCACTATACCCAAACAGCACCTGTTTTCTGTTGTCTCATGCTGGAAATATATTTCATTTTGTCACTTCGCTTGACTCACGGGGTGAGCACTTACCTGCCCCCTGAGCTGTCCAAAATGCCAAGGCACTTGAGATACAGGGAGATACAGGACTGTTTCATAGCCAGAGTGTCTGTTAAACTTCCAGGCATAATAACCGGAATGTTCTATCATGTTCTATATCTTTTCCATATTTAAGAACATTAAAAGTCACTAAACATTCTTAAACAAAATAATCTACTATCAAATAAATGCTGTAGCTACATTTAATTTCTTTTGCAGACACTTTTACCCAAATTAACATACATTTTTGAGATAACAGGGGCAGACAAATATTTTCTTCATAAATTGCTTCATTGACCCTGGGACTTGAACTGGTGATTTTCTGGTAATAGGCAAAGTGCCTTAACCCTCTGAACCACAAACAGTTGATGTTGGCAGCTTGACCTGTCTGTTTTTGTTTACATTTGAAGGCTGCTTCTGCATGAACGGGACCCTGTTCACGGGCCCCAGCAGTAGCATTAGACATTTATTCACTTCTATGTTGGAAACCATTGGTTTGGTGCAATAAGGACACCGGCGAGTGAGGGGTTACATATTAAAGCAAGATGCCGACTGCGATTGACATTAGTCCACCGTTAAGCCCCGCATGTGGAAAGACTGAACACACAAGGGAGAGATTACATTTCTGCCGAGATAAGAACAACAAAACACACCAAATAATCTACATGTCCTCAAGAAAAGATTCACCTATTCTGAAAAACTTCCTACTGTCTCAAAAGCCTCTTGAGCAGGTTAACTCCGGATTGGAAGGGTCATCACCCATCTAATTTAAATTAAACTTACAAAACAGTAAATGACACGAAAGATAACTACTGTGGGATGCGGAATGGAAACTCACTGTTTGATTTCATTTTTTTTTTTTTCATTTTGAACCCCTACTCAAGCCCCTATGAAGAATGATTTAGTGTTTAACTTTGTCACACACTGTTCACCTGTGCTATGATCTCAAAATTGGGTTAACCATCAAAAAAAAAGTTATCTTCTGTTTTCAGCACCTTTCAGTCCAGCAGACTTTGTTTACATTCACCTATAATGGATTTTCCTGGAAGCCCCTGGGATCAGCTGGATAGCCGTCCTCCTGAGGGCAGGGATGGTGACCCCTCTCAGACTCATATGAGGAAGAATCACCTCTCAATCACTGGCAGGATATATCGAGTATATTGACTATCTGGGGCTGCCTGAAATTAGACTGGAGGGGTCTTGTCTGGCTCCTGGATTATTATTGGACATGGAAATGACAAGGTTGAAGCTTACGACACTCTCTGGGTGTATGCCAGTCATTTCCATGAAGAAAAATGATTTCTGTATATCCATCTATCCATCCATCTATCTATCCATCTACTGTATCTATCTATCTGTCAAGCCCTGCTCGTCCGATTCCCCTCTGTGCCATGCCCCCTCCCTACCTCATGTGGAATCCCCGTGTTACCAGCTGCTTCCCGTTGTTGCTAATTAGTCTTCTGTATATAAGTCCATGTTCAAGTATGTTTCCCCAGTCCGGTCATCAACGTTATTTAGAGTTTGTTGCTTGTTCCATTGCCCTGCTTGTCTTCCCTTGGATTAAACCTCGTATTCTCCCTACCTCTGGAGTCCTGCATTTACTTCCTCGGTCTGTGCCCTGATATACCGTGACTCTATCTATCTATCTATCTATCTATCTATCTATCTATCTATCTATCTATCTATCTATCTATCTATCTATTATCTATCTATCTATCTATCTATCTATCTATCTATCTATCTATCTATCTATCTATCTATCTATCCCAGTGGTTTAAGTATGTTTATTTTCTATCTATAAATCATAAACATCTATAAATAAGTTCATATGCTGGTTCTTGTAGGAGAACTGATGAGGCAATGACATTATTTCAAATGGTCTCATTCCTTTTTTTTGCATGTTGTGATGTCAGTAAACAAAGTTCACCTCCCGCCCATCTATAAATCCATAGCCCACCCCCGCTGCCAGCTCAGGTACAGTAATGGGATCTACCCATGTAAACCCCCTCCCCCCTCCTCGTCCCCTGAGAGGTACCCCAAGCACAGAGGCATGGCCCGCAGCAGCCTTCACTGAAAGTCAGATATGATCAGTGGCACGATCGGAAACGCGATCCACCCCAGGGTGCGCTCCCTGCGGAGAATCCTGCTCCAGTGGGGGGTACACATTCCAGCTAAAAGGCGCCTTTCTCAAGGTGACTGTCCCATGTTCATTCCTCGGAATGTGCCGAAACGGCCTTCAACGTAATAACGTTTCCTACAAAAGGGCCGCGGAACAAAACTGAAAAGTCTGGCCAAATTAAAGGCGGGTAATTAAGTTATTAATCATGCCTCCATGCTGCAAGATGCTGGTCTGCAGCCACAATCTGCCTTTTCCCTCTCGCAGAAGATGACACCTGCATATCAATGAACGCTCCCCTCTTTGCTGAAAGTGGTGGAATTCATTGCAGTTATTGTCTTTCTTCAGATTCAATGATCCTTTTTTTTGGATGAGTGTGGGTGGCAAAGAGGGAGGGAGATTAAGATTGCGCATGTTGTAAAGTGCACTTTGGAAAAGCATTTAACCACTTATGGTCGGAGTGGCGCTTTAGTGTTCAGCACTGTAGCCTCGCACCTTTAGGTTTTGGGTGCAAAGCCCACCTCTGGCTCCTTTGAGTGTGTTTATATTTAAATTAAATATGTTAAACTAACAGATGACAATGACATATATTTCAGAATGCAGGGTCAAACAGACCCAGGGGTAACTGGGGGTTAAGGGCCTAGCTCAGGTGCCTAGCAAAGAAATCGCTCAGCTGAACCTTGGGATTTGAACCTACAATCTTCTGATAACATTCGGAACCCGCTGCGCTACACACAGAACCCTGTGTGATATTCCTGTATCTACAGGAACTCTAGTTTCTTTCCATAAAAACCTGAACTGGTGATCTTTAATGACTGAAAATCTATATTGCCCATAGAGTGTGTGTCTGTCCCTAGGCTTCCTGGAATAGGCTCCAGGCCCACCAAAAACCTGAACTGGATACACAAATATTTTCCTGTCCTGGTGAAAATAGTTCAAACGGTTTCTTGCCAAGCAACAATTCAAGAGTTAAACCATAACAGATGCTTTGAGGAAACTAAAACCAGTTTCGAGCATGTAATGAATGTAATGTGATGAATGTAATAGGATGAGTGTAATGAAAAGCAAATGCTATTTTAATTCCACTTCTGGTCTTCCCCACAACCCTGACTTTGCAGGACTGGTCCGTATATTATCCGGAGGTTTGGTGGGCGGGGGATGCCATGCTTGTGTGAAACCTGAGCCCCCACGTACATGGCAGTGAGGGGATTTCGGTTGGAGGTATGTTCGCCTAATTGGAACCTGGACTTTTGGGTTAACATTGGCAGGGAGAGGACAATTAATTAAAAACAATAGCACCTAAACTGTATTATTTATTCCAAGTACATCACAGTTATTTTATATTTGTTTGGAACAAGACACAGTGTCAAACTGGTGTGATGTCTAATTTGAAAGAAGAACAAACCAAAATGAACAGTAAAACACCCCAGCCCTCTTCCTAACTGACTCCCCCCCCCCCCCCCCAAACAGTTTACGCAAAGAACCCAGGCTTTATTTTCACAATACGCTCCTCCTGAGAGATCAACCAATATGGACTCTTCAGGTGTTTCCTGGGGACCGTGTCCCAGAGATGCGGCTCCCATTGCTTCCAGCACAGATATTGGCCGTGATGCAATTGAGCTCCACCAGGACGGGCCGGCACACAACTAAAGCGTCTATCAAAAAAATATTATCTTGCCCCCCCCCCAAACTGGTGTATACATTATTATTTTTTATACTTAAGGCCCCTTAAAAAACTGCTGGGGCCCCCAAATCTGCCAGGGTATCAATGTCCCTCCGATATCATTCACCCTTATGGACCGTTATTGTCCAGCCCCCCTGTCTCATAGACTCTTGTATTTTGCACTTTAAGCATTGTGAAAGCCTCCCCTTGTCACTTTCCAGCTGTATGTGACATTGTGGGGACACTATTCCCTGCCACTATATACCTTTATATGGATGGTTTGACAATAAAGCCCATTTGACTTGACTTGACTAGTATGTGCTCAGGATGGACATTTCACAGGGCATTCACCGTGGTGTCAATCAGATATGACATGAGGGCTTTGATCTACAGGCTTCGGCCCCTGGTGCTAAAGCTACCCCCAGCCCCCAGGGACGTCTGGGACTTTAGGCTGCCCCCCTTACTTGGTTTATGGAGAGCTTGCCTTTAGACCTAACATTTAAGTTTACTCCACGGGGGGGGGGGTCCGCTGTAGTGGACTCCCAAACTTCCTTTGTTGGAGCCGCCCAGAGCTCTCAGTTCCCTCTGGCTGTGCGGGGTATCGCTGGGACTCAGGTGCGATGAAAGGATCCCCCAAATCGCTTTAAAAGCATATGAATTACACAGCACCTTCTACAGTCTAAAGTGCTGCTATATATGCACTTGTACATCACAGTGCGCTGTGCAGACTGACCTCGCCTTTCCTCTGGGACACTCTAAAACCCTATTTGTTTATACATCAGGGGTGGGTAGCTATACAGACCTACCTTGCAGTTAATATATATTCAATAGTTTCTCCCCATTATCTCTATCCTCTTATCCTTTAAATTTTAAATACCTTCAGCGTGTTCGTGCCGATTAAATGGATTTCACGTGTTTCGTTCCTCTGACATCAGTCGGCAGGTGGGGGGGTGGAGTGGGGAGATAGAGGGGGTCTCTGGTGTCACGTCGTCTGTAATTTGTTTCCGAAACAGAAGCGAAATATTGCTGCACTGTCACTCCGGCGCCGGGGCGGCGCACCGCCGGATGAAATGCACTGACATATCTCGCAGGAAGAGCCTGAACCAGCGTCTTCTGAGATGGGTACAGTTAAAAAAAAGAAGTAGAAGAACGTAGACACAAGCATAACTACAGCGCCCAGCTGTGCATTTGATCATGACCCACCCTCAAAGCGCCCTTCCCGACTCCAGAAAAAACCCTGTCAAGAGGAAGTCAGTGTGGGAGAAATGTCGCATTTCATTATTGCACAACCTGCGTCACTTATAGGAAAAGTGAAATGCATTTATTAATAAAGATTAATTTAAAGAATCGATAAAATCATTACATTTGTCCAATCGCTCCAGGACTGCTGAATAGCGAACACTACACTCTGACACCAAAATTCGCTCTGTGTATGTATGTGTGTGGATTAGGTTTATATTACATTGTGGGGACCAAAATAAATTTTGTTTGGTTACTTGTGATTAAGGTTAAGTCTGGGTAGGGGTTAGGGTAGTCATGTTGGGATTAGGGTCTTGCCCGTAGAAATGAATGGAGAGTCCCCAAAAAGATATAACTACAAACCTGTGTGTGTGTGTGTGTGTGTGTGTGTATGTGTCACAGGAGAGCAAGATGGGATATGCGAAGATTGAATTTCATTTTACTTACACCTGTACAATGACAATAATAAAGGCAGTGTTAAAAAGGGCATCGTATGAGTTGGTCGTTAAGGTCACATGACCAACGTCGATGAATCATTTGAGAGACTTTGCTATTGTACGTGTCCAGTGACCCAAGTCAAACACGCACATATACTAAAGCAGAGGCAAGTAAATATTCACTAAATATCTACAATGCAAGTTCAGTTTGGCAGAACAACTATAACTGATTGGCTGGAGTCTTTATTATTTTCTAATAGGATGATCTACCATGTTCACACCTATTACCGGTTCTCATTTACGGCCATTACGTATTCTGTTCTGTGCTATTAATGCGCAGGAGTGGAAAAAAATGCGCAATTAACAGTTTAACCCTCTCACTTTGAGTATCAGAGTTTAATTTGTCCACGCTTTTATTGCTTTGTGGGGGGGCTGTAGCAGACGCACCAAACACGTAAAAACTGGCAGACAAAACTGAAGTATGTTATCCAAGCATATATTTATATAACCGGGGTCAATTCGAAGTGGATTAGTTTGGCCAAGTAGGATGCAATAGCATATTTGATTTTTTTAATGCCTGGCAGGGATATCAAAGTCTGACCTTTTTAAAATGCAAAGCTATTCACAAATCCTGAAAGTGAGAAAGGCGACTGATTGTTGCGATACAAAATTTGAGGAAATTAACACTTCTCATGGTGAAAGGTTTCTTTCGGCTCTTAAAAGGCGGACGACTCCCACTTTTGTACTTCCAAGACTAGACGTCCTCAGACGCGCTGTAATTCCAGTGCTCTCCGGCGCTTACACCCACTTTAATTAATATTTAATCACGAATTGGGCTCACTTTCCCGTACGGGTGCGTCACTGGCTGGCACCTCAGCGGCTGCAAAGAATTGTACATTAAATATGAAATACAAGTAGGGGCCGGAGCATTGTAAAAAAGTGCAACTCGAACCGCGCCGCGGAGAGATAATGATCGATCCCCGTAGCCACCGCCAGTAAATGTTGAAACAACAACCTCCTTTGAAAAGTCTACCGGGGTGCAAACCATTTCCAGTACAGAGAAAGAACCATCTAAAGCCATCAGCTTTGGAGGACCCAGTAAACTTTGTGCCACCCAGATCATCCTTTATTATTACGATTATTAATTAATTTATTTTTTTCGACGGAGCGACGCAAACCGGTAGCACCTGTCGTATGCGGTAACCTTTCTATCTGTTTGTAACTCCTGCCACATTAAATGTCAGCTGTTACGGCTACAAGTCAATTAACCGAAAGGGCAGTGTTTTCTCTTCCTCTCTTTTTGAAACTTCAATGAAAAAGTGGGCCCGCTGTGCCTGTTCTCGGAATAGCATTAAAGGGTTTATGGGCGCAAAGAACTTATCCGCTTTTCACCTCCTGTCAGTCTGCAAAAGTCTTAGGCAGTCGTAAAAAATTATATTTAAATGGTCTTCCTGTTGGTGTAAAACTATAACTTTATGTCTGTCAAAGTGTGTCAGCTTAGCTATTTTAAAATCTCTCCTGTAGGCACCTCAGGTCCTTAGTCTGAAATACCGGGGGTAGAAATAGATAGATTGCCAATTGACAGATTTTGCCCTTGGTAGATTTTGATGGTCTGTTTTTTTTCCTTTTTTTTGGGGGGGGGTTGTTCAATTCCTTAATTACCTACCTGCCTGGCAGTACCCATATATTGCATGGGGGTAAGTTATGGGGGGGAGGGGTTGTAGCCACCTTCCATCCCCCAATAATCAAGAGCAACCAGCACAACCCCCTCGACCCCCCCCAGAATGTTCCACAGAAAGTTGCCCATGTATTTCTTGACTAGACAACTAGCATAGCATGTTTGGCTAATCAATACTACATTGAGTTAGTTCACTAGTTAATTAATAGACCTGGTGGTCAAACTTAACAGATATATGGCTGTGGGGGGGCTGAGGTTCGTCTAGCCATCCAACAAAATATCAGGCCATTTTGGGGGAATAGAAGAAATTATTATTTATTGTCTTACCCTGAATCTGCATATGTTAAATTGTGTTTTTTTTCAGTGCAAATATACACTGCTCACATAATTAGCTTGATACATTTTCTTAAGGAACTTCCTAAGACACAGACCTGCGTCAACAAGTAGGTGCAGTGATGGGAGAGAAAACCAACACGTGACACAAACCGTGCCGTTCATGCGCTTTATGAGATACGCAACATCGCATTGGTACACTTTGGAAATTCAAAATGCGTTGCAGCTACATGCAACAGGGTCTAATATCTGTAACCGATTTCATAAGCCTATAAAAATTGACTTACATTTCAGGAGCCTCTGATTTCAAAAGTCATTATACGTTCCTGAGAAACGAAAGGCCACAATTGCAGTATTGCAGACATTTATCAGGTTTCATTATTATTAAACTTGATTAATTATAGTATGGCAAATTAGTCAAACTTAATTTGATTTAAATCCCTTATATATAACAAATGACAAATTATCCATGTTATTAAATGTAAATATCATTATATCTTGTTATGGTAATCTTAGCTCAGTCAATGGCATAGATAAATGATCTGTCTGTTTAATATTTTAAAAATATAATTATGAAAATTCCATTAATTGTTTATTTATAAACTAAACTTTATGTTTGCATTTGTAAATAATTATTGTCATTGTTAACAAAATCTTTCTAAAATGCTATGAGTAAATTAATGAAGTTAATAATGCAAATTATTGTGAGTGACATTTCCTTAGTGCCAGTACTGATTTTCAGTACTTCCGGAGATTTTTCCCCCTTGGTTCTTTGGTACTAGGACAGCGAAATCTGCCCAAGATGTATGAATCGTTCGGTTAGTTATTGCAGGCCTTTCTCTCAGGTCTCCTCCACATTCCCGCCAAAAGTGGCAACAGCGACATTGGGGAAACTGCGAGATGGTTTTTTTGTGCTCTCAGTGGCCTCAGGACGTCCCGAGTGACAGACAGGTCCCTCTATGCCTTCTTGATCTTGAGGTGAGTTCATCGCTTCATAATCCTGTATGTGACTCTGTTTTTATACAGAGGTGATACATGCTACTCGAGCAGAATATCTCCCAACTGAAACCTGCCAGCAAATAAGTTCCATTGTGTTTGTTTTTCAATATTTAATATGAGATCCTGGGAAAGACCAAGACTGGGATTTCAAAGCAAGTATGACCAAGTCAGATCTCATAATTACCTGTAATTGGTGGTGGATCCAGGCCAGATTAGCACATGGGGGGCCAGAAATAGTGCCTGGTTGGCAAAATCTTCCGAAAAGGCACTCCAGTGAGATGTTACTCTGGCTATGGGCCCCTGAAAAGATAGATCTGACCCTCCCTGTAATGTATTCTGCTTTGAAGCAGATGATCCACAGGATGAACCGGTACATTTAAAATGGCCACACTAGGCATGTTCCCCTTATACTATTAGCTCCTCAACACCTGACACAATCTGTCCCTTGGCCGAATAAAATAATCACTCTGAGTTTTTTTGACACAAAAATGTTCTGAGGGCAGAAGGAACAATGATTGGTTCAGAGAGATAACCAATCAAATTGTATAGGATGTGGGTCCAAGCAACTAGAGGAGGCAGGCCTGAGACATATGATTGGTTGGTTCTGCCTCTGCTACTTGCTTGGGCCAACCTCCTTGAACCAATCATTTTTCCTTCTGCCCTCAGAATGTTTTTATGTAAGTAAAACTCCCATGAGCAAAATAATCCTGTATGTGACTGTAGGTGATACATACTACTCGAGTAAAATATCTCCCAACTAAAACCTGCCAGCAAATAAGTTCCATTGTGTTTGTTTTTCAATATTTAATGAGAATTTAATGCAGGAAGATTCCACAAATACGAATCCAGATAAAAGCGACAGATATATTATGCAGTAGTCATTTTCAGTATGGGAGAAATTGAATTCATTCACTGAAAAATTTGATCCAGGAATTTAGCACAGCGTGCCAATTAGCTTCTTAATACACTGGGCAAACGAATAAAGTCAACAGGACTCTGAGAAGGGCTGGGCATATGGCAGTAGCAGACTCTGCCGGGGAACTTGGGGGGAGTTTGCACTTTTGCAGTAACCCACATGGCATGATTTATTGACTGCCTGCGCGGCCCAAAACAAAGAGGGGAGACCTTTGCGTGCAATAATGAGGACGAACAGAGATGAATTTGCGCATAACATCTGTTAAAATGAAGGTGCTGGAATCTCCTTTAAACTGCACTCTCACCATTTATTGAAATGTAGCCGCTAAACGTGCCTTAGCGCCAGGCGGTGACGTCCCCAGCTAGTTAGGGAGCGTAAACCTCTGTGAGTTCTTCCTGCTTTTCGCTCATTTGTGTGGCCGTGCTGTATCTACTGTAGGTGCTTTACATGGCGATGGGCGGCTGTTTGCGTTAAGTAGATAAAAGATATTGTTTATCCTCTGAAAAACACACGGCCTTCAGGATTACACATCTCATTTTTCTGTTTGTTATGGCTTACACAAGCTTCAGGAATGGACACAGGGGGTCAAGAAAGTTTCTTGGGGGGGGGGGGGGGTTAACCTAATCAGTTCTACTGGTGGAGAACCAAAGTTGGGTTGATGACCTTTGTTGGTGTGATGTGAAATCTTAAAAGGACCTTAGAAATGAATGCTTATGTGGGGTTTGTGAATGCTGAGGATGGCGTAGATCTCAGTGACCTGGTGCACTCAGTTGCTCAATGAGGAAACGGGGGCCACACTCTTGAATATTCCCAGGCATCACTCGTGCCGCCGTGAGGTCGCCTCGGGTTTAAAGCACAATCAGATTGACAGCACAGACCTCAAAGGGTCGTGCTTCTGCCATAGAAACGGGCGGCTTTATCAAAGGGAGCGTCGCTCGCGAGAGGGCCGGTCTCCACGACAAACGGGGGCCAACGCACGTCGAAAATTCCTTCGCCTTTTCAACAAGCAGTTGATAGCCAGGGGGAAAAAAACAGCTTCTCTCGCATTGTTTTCTGCGCACTTACAGTGCCTGAAAGGGAGAGATTTATAAGAAGGAATGAGAAAAGATAGCTGTATTTATGAAGGTGCAAGTCACCTTCATATCAAGGAAAAATCCACTGTCTCTTATCATGACTTTCTTATTTTATAACCCGAGTTGTTCGAAAGAGAGACAGCAGGATTATCACTCACTCTTCACTGAACAAAAAAGGCTTCAATATTACCCAAGTCAGCTCACAGTTCATTCTCTGACCTACACCGCAATGTACACTGTGTATAACTCTATGGAACTTCCCATATGAACTGTGTTGGTTGTTGAACAGTAAGGAGCTGTAAGGCTGTAAGGCCATTAATGAACCCTCTCTCTGCTGCTCTCTCTCATATATATAATGATGTGTGCATATATATATATATATATGTGTGTGTGTGTGTATAGTTACATATTGTTTACCATCAAGGAATTCTCTCTCTCTGTATGTCTCTCTCTATTTCTCTCCAAATATATATGATGTGTTTGTGTGTGTGTGTGTGTGTGTGTACAGTTACATATTGTTTATCCCCTCGTGCCCTCTGCTTCTGGCAGTAGGCTTCATGTGACCCTGGCATACTTAAGGAGACATGGAAATATCATATATCTGATATCATAAATATCACATACTTCCAAGATACTAGAAGAATATTTTAGCACCCAAATACAAAAGCAATTTCAATCTTCAGCAAAGTTTCATGAATAAAAAAACAAGTACCGATATTAAGAATGTCTGAACATTTAAATTTAAACATACAAACATCTTTCAAATGGAAACCCAATGAGTGGTTTCTTATACAGAGTCGCTGCTTCCTAGAGATTAACATTTTTGCTGATGCACTGAAAATAACTGCTTTGATCCGAGTATCCCCATAGCGTCTTGATGGGTCCCTCGTAGTGACTAGGAGAACGTGAAGAACCCCATAGAGATCCAAGACCAGAGCTTGGGAGAACGCAAGGAACCTCATAAAGATCCAAGACCGGAGCTTGGGAGAACACATGGAACCTCATAAAGATCCAAGACCAGAGATTGGGAGAACGTGAGGAACCTCATAATTTGAATCTATGAAAAGCCATAGACTGGACTTGACCAACTAATGGGATTAAATTGTAGAGGGCGCAGTTTCGGAAGCGAGGCGGCCAGCGTGAAAGGGGCCGGATACAGATGTTAGTGTGTTTGGGGCCCCCCATGCTGGAGCTGGCGGTATCTGAGAAATGCATTGTGAACTCGCCCCGTTTGAGTTTTGACAAAACGGGTCTAATCCGTACCCTTCGGCAGGTATTCAGAAGGTCCGTAGGTTCCTTGAGCTGTAAGCTTGTGCTCTGTGCCAGCCGAAGTTGTAATGAGTGAGTGATTAGCAGGAAAAAATTAGCGGAAAAAAGATAGTTACAAATGATTGAATGCAAACTGAAGAATCTAGATCAATGAAAGCCTGAATTATATCCATGTTTTTCTTTTATAAACACAAGGTTGTATCTGAGTAGTTTAAAAGCAAGTAGACACTTGGACATGACTTTATGCTGCCCCCCAACACCAGCACATGGCCCCCTCCTTGTTCAGATGATTTTCACGGTCCATGGGGGGAGATATGGAGAATGGAGTAGACGTTGCACAGATGAAAACTCTAAAAATATGTAGATTTATTGTGCTGAAATAAATAAGAAGCTGTTAGTCATCTCACCACGTTTGTCCGCAGAGCCTCATGGAGGTCGGCCAGCCGTAAGGCGAACGTCACAGATGACTGCTGTGGGGTCGGGAGAAAAGGTTCTACCACCATAATCCTGATTTTTCATACGTCCCTTCGCTGTTCACCGGCTTCCCTGGGGGGTCAAGAGAAAGCCGCTGTTCCTCCTCAAGCCTGGAGCAGTGAATGCCCTCCCCCTCATTGTCGAATACGGCAGCAGAGGATTAAAAAGAGACTCCCACCGGCAGGCAGTAAAACGCCATCTCTACGGGAATCACGGACTTTTGCCTTTCTGGGGTCACCCCATTAGGTGGGGGGGGGGGTGGCAGCTCTGATAAAACCCAGGAGGGCCCATGTCAGAGCTTCCCCGGCAACCTGGGGCCGACCTCAACCTCAGGCGAGAAGAACACAACACGTTATTGACTGGAGCGTTAGCCAGTTGGGAGAGGGGAGCTCACTACTTAGAGAATATTCCAGGAGGTACAAAAAGCCTGTTCCTGTGTATTTATGATTGATCGTGGCTTTACCCCTGGAGACAGATGCAACCAAGCTGGTGAATGGGGATCGTTGGGGATTTCAGCCGGCATTCTCGGCATCACGCACTTAATTAATTAACTGCCGCAACCTGAAGATAAAGGGATCTGCTCCATACATAGGGGACACGGCCGCGAGGCGGTGGTTCCTAATGAAACTGGGGAAAGGGCACCACGCCACACAAGGCGGCCAGTGGACGTCGTCCTCACGGGCTCAGGGATGTCGTCAGTGATGCGCCCAGGTAAACAAAACTGGACAAATATTGGTCGATGAATGAACGCTAATAGCGTCACTCGTTTGCAGCCAGCTACCTTGTTAAACGTGACAGGTTTTCGCCCCTTTAAAGAGGCCTAGCGGGTCGGCTGGCGGTTAGTGGCGGCAACAGCGATTCCCGGTCTCCTTGCTTTGAAATGAAATCGGAGGCTGGCAATCCAACGTAGCACAAAACATACTACCCCAAACAATGAGGTTCCGCCCCGCTTTAGTAATTGAGGCCATAATGGAGAGCCTGTCCTATTTTCTTTTGTTATAGCCTGTGGGTCTTCACGGTGGTGGTGGCGAGACTGGGGGTGGGGGTGCGTGGCTGGATGGCTGACACCCCCAGTTTTGTCTCCCTGTGACACAGTCGTCTCCCCTTTATGATTGTCTGCATAGATGCTCCCCCGCTGGCCTTTAATTGTCCTGCGCTGTTGTTTGTTTCTGTGCTGTGCCGTTGACTCTGAGCCACATAAATTGCCGCTAAGCAAACATGTAGACAGGGAGGGAATTAAATAAACAAATCATAAAACAAAAGACAGCTCCTTGAGAATCCGTCTTGGAAATTCTTATCTGCAGGCTGAACTCATTTTTTTTATGTCGCCGTATTGCATTCTTTAATAATACACTTATTCAGGCTGAATGGCATTTTGTTTAATATGGATGTTTTATCACTTAGATTCACGGGGGGGGCGGGGT
>JAABNX020000047.1:5826867-5837234 GCA_015163995.2 Mormyrus lacerda | reverse complement strand
CCAATGGTACAAATAGCATGAATGTATCCCCAATGGTACAAACAGCATTAATGTATCCCCAATGGTACAAATAGCATTAATGTATCCCCAATGGTACAAACAGCATTAATGTATCCCCAATGGTACAAACAGCATAAATGTACCCCCAATGATACAAACATCATTAATGTACCCACAATGGTACAAACAGCATTAGCATTTCCCCAATGGTACAAAAATGTTCCTCAGAGTCCAATTCCGTACCTTAAAGTAGACTAAAATGTATACTTATTTACAGCTAAGGTATAACTGGCAGACCTTTGAGGGTACAGCCCCAGTGACATGTAATTGTACCCTCAAAGGAACAAAGTGGTACTTTTTTCTGACAGTGTATGACTTATAGCAGCACATGTGACAAAGAAACAAAAAAAGGGATTTTTTTTTGTGTTTACTTCTGAGGGAAGCAGACCGGAGGCCATCAGATCTGTGACTTAAGTCTGGCACTTTTAGTAAAGAGCTACTTGACTGCTGAGAGAAAGGAAAGCAGGAATTTGGACAAACCTTTCTGTGGACTAAACGGCACGTTGTGTATTTGCGGTTTTGGCTATGGGATGGTTTACATGTCACCTGCTTCAGCCAAAGCGATGAGGAAGGTTCATGACGTCCTGTGGGTTTTTTTTATTTTGTTTTTCCGTCGAGTTAAGGAATTCCACAAGTGTCTGGTTTCTCTCAATAGTCTGTGTGAGAAGGCCTTTGCATTTCCCAGCATGCACTTGGGCCCATTCCTACGATGGGCTTGGGTCCAAAGGACACCCTCCATTTATCTGTCTGGGGTTCCCATAAATGGAAACGTGACTGACAGCTGTTGCTGAAGGAAGATCTTTGCCTGCCACATACACCCTCTCCTGTCAAAAACACACCCAGGGAGCTTCCGACTGTGGATGTCAAATAGGAATCCACCCTCCTATCACGTGATACCTTTCTCCAGACATCATTCTCGGGTATATATTATTTATATGAAACTAACCTTATAAATGTATTACACATATGAAACTCTGTCACTGTGAAATTAATATTTGTGATTTCAGAATCAATAAGAAGGTTGATATAAAGATTAAAGTTGTTAGTTGCTACATCTGATTTGGGGGCAGATTGCATCTCGGCTAAAAAGAATGTTAACTTGGCATAGGCTTTGAAAATAGAAGGTCGATATGCAAACTACTAGTTATCCTCGCGACACTTAAGACCGACGACAAAAAATACGTTTTCAGGTGTTTGATAACAAACCGTTTAAAACATTGATATGAATAGGAAGCGGGCGCGCTTTGTCAGCCGCAAAGGCGTCAGTCAGTGTTTTTCACTCTTAATCCCAACTTCTTGATGTGAAGAGTGTACAGAGGCGCATTTGAAGCGTGAATAGCGGATAGTTTATTCAGACACCGACTCCAAACCCAAATCCGCCATTCAAGGCAGGCTGAATTCAGCGCTGATTACTGTGGATGAAATGCAGGGCCGCATCCATAGGTACTACAGTCAAATCACAGCCTAATTCAACCCTCAATACCTCCATTCAAAACAAGAAAAATGTAGCATTTTGCAAGTGTATTCCATTAAATGAAATCTTTCAGCGCCCATTTTGAGATGCAGTCAGAAAAGCAAAAGATCTGTCAGCTTTTCTTTACATCTGTGAAATAAACTGCTTTTTATAAATTCGGGCAGTAGTGTACGGAATGCAGTTGGAATACTTTTCTCTCTCCCTGTCTCTTGGTCCGTGACAATAACTTGTTGAGACCTCGGAGAGGAAACCTGCATTAGTTAAAAACTGAAGAAAAAAACGATTAATTTCGGTAACACAGCTTCCGGGCATGAATTCCGAGAGGTACACTACACGGGAGAGAGACTGTAAACAGCACATATGAAATTACCTTAATGTAAACTGTGTATCAATTATTGGTGGGCATAATCACCAGTTCTGGCAGTCATTAACATGCCATATAATTACCTGCAGCTCCCCTAAATTAGTCAGACAGATGAAGCATAAAATTATTAGCATGTTCCTGTATCTGCTTTGCGTATAAACATTGCCGATCTATTAAACAAGGACTGAAAGCACACGACACGCTGTCTGTAAATTAATCATTTACGGTGCATGCCATAACACCTGCAATAACAAATACAAGCCCTCACTTTATAAGACCAAAGAAGGTACCGCGGCCAATAAAGATATACCTATAATAACTCGTATCTTTTTAAAACTAGATCAGTGTCATGCCCCACTAGTTACCATACCGTCCATCATCCAATCGTTTATCGTGCTTAGTTCTTGTAAATGTTATACATATAGGATTCTACTTGTGATTTGTTGTTGTTTGTTTGCTATTTACTTAATGAACTCAAAATCCATGCTCATTAAATAGTTAGCGAAGAAAAGTATTTTAAATGCGAAACGTTTCAAATAATCGTTTGAATCAGAATGGATAGCAGAAGTGGAGAGCAGACCATCTTGAACTGGAAACGTAAGCATTGATACTTCACGTAGTCTACAGTATATTAGTATGCATGCAGCTAAGTATGTTTACTGCAAATTTTTATGCCAGACAGCAAAGAAATCAACACAACAGATTAGAGGGTGGGAGTATGGACTGACCTATCGGCTTACACAAACATGGAGAAAAATTAAAATCTACTCAACAGCACAGCTCTACAGTGAACTCAAGGTAAGCTTTCCCGGTCCAACTGTGTAACAAAGTGTAGCAAATCTGGGTTTGAACCATTCATTACCTACAAAGTTGTTCCCCCTTCTGGTCAAAGGATGAAACAACACTTTCCTTTTTGTTTCATAAAACCTGAACGTAAACTATCGGTTACAAAGTTGCTCCCTTTGGCAAACCGCAGGAAAACGTAGCAAACGGTCGTAAATTTTCCATAATAATATACAACCAGCAGCCGTATTTTTAAAAACATTAATTTCAGACAAAAAAAATCAAGGTCTGGTTTAGGACTTAATGCCTAACGTCTACAAAAGGCATTCAGTACATACATACATATACATACATTTATTTTTATATAGTGCCTCTCAAAACAAGAGTTGTCCCAAAGCCCTTTACAGGGTTGTGTTGTGATACATAAAACATAATTAGAGAGACAGAACGAGAAAAAGGAAGGAAAGAAGAAGAAACTCCCAAGTAAGGAGAAAGAAAACCCCCTGGGGGTCCAAGGTCGACTGGCTGCCTAACCCCACTGGGCATAGTAACATTACCGGAAACAGAAAAGCGTGGACATGCTCGCTAAATGGGAGGTATATGATGGGATTAAGAATGAAGACAAAGTCCATCAATGAGTCCGTTATCCATGTTGGCCTCTGAGGTAAGCCATTCCACAATGTAGGTCAGTGACAGTGAAATGGACAGTTTAATAGAGCCCTGCATGCTACTGCGATGGCGGTATAAGTAACGTGACTTTTAACTACAGAGGAGATACTTTAAGAAAGGGCTCAACTGAACAGCAATGTAGAAACCCCACCTCACTGAAACAGCTAGTCAGAGGCCCTGCAAACCCACTAGGTAGAACAACTGCATTAGCCTATCAATGTCAAGGAAGGGTGACGTCACATTTAATAGATGACATTGCATTTAAGTGGAGGACGCACCGTGAGCCTCAGCGGCCACCCAAGGAGGCTCTCTTCCTCTGCCGTTTGACGGAATATCGAGCATCTCCGCTGCACTGCAGCCGAGTAAACGGGGATGCGAGGGGGGTGGAGGTGGGGGTGGGGGGGTTATTATCTGCATGAGGCTCTCCATGGCAACTGATCAATAACCCCCAGAGTAATCTGATTGTTTCCATCCCAGTGCCCAAATCCAGAATGGCCATTCCCCTCCCACTTAACAACTAAACCATGCAACGAAAGACAGATAGGACTTCAAAGATTAACAAAGGTCAGATCTCGGGGCGACTGATTGGACTGGAGTACAACATGAGAAAACGTATCGATAAACCCTGGATCAACAGACTATAATAGAATGTATATATATATATATATATGTACACACAATGTATGTGCCACGTCCGTGTAACTGCCTTTGCGGACCGCGCTGGCCATCTGCTCATATCTCAGTCTTTGACGATTAAACGCTCGGTCCTTTTCATTGATACCCACGTGCTTCCATAAGAAGCCTATAGTTTTAACACAAAGACAGTTCAACTAGAAACACATACACGGCACTCTTTCGATATTACAGGCTTTCTGCAATTTTATCCAAAATGATGGTTTATTTCACAAATGCCAGGGGATTTATCCACCCATATATCAGGTAAATGAAGCTATGGCGTCACCCTGCATAAATCCGATGTTGGATGAAGAAGGGATGAATGATGATTTTACGTTCCACCTACAAGTCAGTCTAATTAAACACTGCCCCCCATCTGACTCTGATTCGCCATAAAATGAGATTTAGCTTAATTAGCAACCCATCTGACGATGACAACTATTATCGTCATCATCCTCCTTAAAAATCATCTACGTTGTTATTGTATCATTTAGTGGATGACCTTGTTCAGGGCGATTTGCAGTTCACGACATTAATTACAGTTTCCTACTGTGGTTAATATTCAACCGTTATCAAATTACGTGGCCCAGAAATCTGCAAGCGCAGCACAAAATGCAGACGCGGAAGAGAATGTTAATGAATTGGCACGATGAAACAATTACAAATCCGTCAATTACATTTGATTTAATTAACCTGTGTTAAATATCATTTAATATATATGTACAATAACATTATAAGACTGGGGGAAAAAGAAATTAAAAATTAAAAAGAAAAAAAATCATAATTGATCATTATGAAAATTATGTATTTTCCAAGAATAAATCAGGAGATCGTGGTTGTGTCATTTCATAATTATTCAGTTATTTATATATTTTATAATTATAGTTGTTTTTTTTTTGAAAATGACATTGATAACTCACTATACATACACACACACGCTATTAATAACACTATTTGAATTTCAGTAATTGAGCATTAATTCAAACTACAAGTCCACCTCCTTATCCACGCCAACTTACAGCCATGGTTACAGGTTTTACGTGAAAACCTCCCTCAAGTCTGAATGCTGCATTTATAATATAAAATTATAATTAGGCCCGATGCCTAACCCTATTGAGTCGATTAACTTTGCTCATATAGCAAAACCCGGAGCTGCTCATAGTTTTTTTCCATCGAATTTGGGCCTCTTTTTTGCTTGATGTGTTAAAAGTTAGTTTGGGCTCCGTTCGCGACAGACAAGACTGCCAGATGGAAATAGAAATTCTCATCAGCGTTATCTAACATTCACCTCGTACGTTTATTTTGGCTTTAAAGCATTCCTCTCGGATCACAATAGCTGTATTTTTTGGCAGTGTTTTTTGGTCTCTTTAGCACAGACCCGCCACGTTTGGCCTTCTAAGAATATCATTTCGAGCAGCTGGGTTGCGAACTGCGCAGTATAAATAGCTCCCATAAAATGCGCCCAGCTGTGGCCGCCTCAGCTGGCTGTTCATTTAGTTTATAACCCTTAATATAAAAGGGCAAACGTTGGAATAAAATAAAACGCGGGCTTCGGTTTTAATTGCAGAATAAAAGTGTCAGGATTCAGGTTCAGAAAAGACGGTACAACTCTTGATTCAGTGCGAAATCCAAAAGTTTTAACATTAAATATGATGTGTAGTTCAGAATATGTCATCAATGCTTATAGATTGGTGACGTTTCTCCAAAAAAACTAAATTGACAAACCACCGGGTGGAAATAATCCCTAATAGTCTCTCCGCAAGGCTGAAGCCTCCTGATCTGGACGAAAGGTGCAGTATCAGTTGTGCGGTATCCCACACAAATTTCCCAAGAGCTGGAACTTCTCTACTTCTGTTTTCCCTTCTTTCGAAACCACGGGCAATTTCGTGTTGGCAGCTGGGGCCAAGCTTCTCCGCGGAGAGCGTGAGCCAAGCAAACACAATGTGAATCTGAATAACAGAAGAGTGGCAATCAGTTCTTTCGATGCCTTAGCTGAGATGCCGACAGAGCGGAGACTTCTCAAGATCCTTTTGTAATTTATGTCCGTGAGGTTTGCCAAATTAATGCATTGCAGAAGTTCTCTGAAGCGTCTTCCGCGGCTTCATGCATTTTGTATGACGTTAACAAGCGTTTCTTGGGGATGATGCACAACCCATCCGACTGATCTTACAATCTGCTCGCTCTCTACATGTTCGCTGCTATGTAGGTGAAGAGTGTTTTGAAATGCATGTCTGTTTAGACTCACCCCTGTGTATCAGTGGAGGATAGCCATCGCTTAACACACTCAGATGTATTATGGAGACCGGCTGCATGCAGAATTTCGTGTTTCATGTCAGTGTCGTGGACTGTCGAATTGTGTACAGCAAATAAGATGAATATATACCCAGTAACCTAGCTGAGCTGCATCGCTCACAGACAGACTAATGCTTTTCACGATGGCCCTATAATGCAAGTGTAACATGTTTCATATGATTATCCAGAAATCCTAAAATGAATAAAACTAACCATGTCTAAAATTCCTGTGAACTATCTGAAAACAATCTAAATCCATAAGCAGGTGACGGCCGGTGTTCTGACAAAACGTTCTACTTTATCAAAACATCGTACCGTAGTGCTAATCGATAGCCCTAACCCTAACTCTTACCCTTACCCTAACCCTCTTAAAACCCTTACCTTAACCCTCAACCCTAAAACCTAACCCTAGTTCCAAGACGGTGGAACTGCACATGCACAGAAAGGCTCGATAGCACGTCTCGATAGGTAGGATGTTTTGTCAAAACACCGGCTTTGACAGGGCTGCATGGGCCGAAGCTGCCGCCTCACGGCGCGGGTCGGTGTGTCACCGGCCTCCCTCGTCCTCCTCCCCGCAATCCGTGCACTTTTATAACCCCTTTTGTAACCGATTCGCGCTTCAATTTATTAATTAATCCAGTGATGGGCGGTCGCGTTTGTCGTTTGTCGCACAACAGGAGTTTAATCATAGATAGGCCTATGGGTAATAAATTGTTATAACTCAGACCAAAATGCATTAACTGCCTAATTATTAACTGATTTATTTTGTTGTTATTATTATTATTATTATTATTATTATTATTAAATAAATACGAGAAGACATTTAACAGCCTTTGTTCTGTGTTTTTTTTCTTCTTATAACGTAAACTGCAAAACTAAGGTCTTATTTTAATGTACCTGTTACCTCTGTCACTAAAACAATTCTTTTCCAAACGGATTATCGGAAGAGCTCTGAAGCACAGAAAATGAGCCGATCATTACCGACCTACAGCTGAACATCCGCTCTCTCTCTGCCCGCTCCTATCGACATCGCTGTCCTGTGGTGGTTCTATTACCCATGAGGCTCTGTGGGCCCAGGGCAAGTGGCGAACACCAGGACGTTGAGGAGCAAGCTGTCAGAGCACATGTTGTGGCTGCAAAACCCCATTGCACACTCCTCCTCCTGGACTGGGGCAGCTGCGGACCTCTCCAAACGACTTCTGCTAGATTTGCTGCCTGGCAGTCCCCAGGAGCCCCCGGGATCGGGGGAGGAAACCCGGCGCCCAGGTTTTTTTTTATATACCGTGTTGTGGCACAACGGAGTAAGAGTATTGTGTTGCCTCCTGTTGCCGATAAAATTTTTCTGTGACCCAAGCCTTTATTTAAAAACTGGCAGGGGAAAGGAAGGGGGGGGGGTGATTGTTAAGCCTCTCGTTCCAAACCAGTTTAGCTCCTTCAGCTCTTGCATTTTTCATAGTTCCATAGATTCCTGGAGGCCACAACAGATTAATCCACTGTTACAGCAGATGGCACCGTCACAGCATCAAAATGTCTGTTTGAATCAGTGCCTGGCTTGTAAAATTCGAAGCATGTGAATTCATTAATCGAACAAGCAATACATTAGCATTTTAGACCTTGAGATCAAAAATCATTCACTCGTTGCACTGCATTTTTATGACCTCCGAATGTAAAATTAAGCATATCCAAAGGGTGTCAACATTAATTATTTTTCGTTAAATTATTTAAGTATTTCGTTTATTGAAGTCAATCCTGTTTTAATTTCGGTATTTCAAATACTTCTAATGCTATTTCATGTTGCATCCTTTTAGCGTGAGGGCAGGGTCTCTCCTGTCCGTTTTCTTGAAAACAGGAAGCGTTCCTGCTTTAAAGGCTTGTATATTTAAGGATTGTTATAGATTTCAGACTTTCCAGCCTGTGAATTTACATGCCGGAGAGGTTCTTCATTTGCATTTAAGAGGTGCCTTGGAAGACGCTATCCCACGCAGAAGAACATTCTTGGAGAGTTAAAATTATAATTACTGGACTAATAGGATCCTGAGAAGTGTGTGGGTGGCGGCGGGTTCAGTTCGTTTTTTTTGTGGGTCATTAATGGACTGAAATCCGTCTGCAAGACAATTGACAGGAGTCCCGCGGTAACCTGACACGAATGACGAAGCGGGTTATTAAGTCCTTATGACTCCTTTACTGCACTGACATCGCTGAAACACATGTCCTTAATGCACTAGTTTCAAAGTCTCTGAATTTCTTGACAAATAAGGCCAAGCAGGGTGACGGAGTACTTTATGCATTTGAAATGCAAAGGTGTCGGAGACCTTTGTGCCGGCTGTTTGTAAAGACCGCAGGATGCAGGATGCATCCGGCTGCTCAGAGGAAGGGTCTGGATGTAGCGCATCGTTAACTCTATACATCCATCTGTATTTCTGCCATTTACTATCTGATATGGGGGGTTAAACTCAGTGAAGCTAATACAATGTATTGATGTGATCACTGGTGTTCTGTTCAAGCAATGTTTTATTTTAAATGTTTACTGTGCGTTGGTGTTGTGATCACCGTGTTAATATCTGTTTGGCCAGCCTCATTTTCGTTTGATAGTAGGTAATGTTATAGCACCATTCATGTGACACTGGGCAGAAAACTAAACAGAATGATGATAATTATCGGATTGAGTCCAGGAAACCTAAAAATGCCTCTCTGGGTGGGCATTTGTGTAGCTGGTAATAATCACTGCACATGCAACAGCCCAAAATACAAGCGAAGATAAGACTAACCTTACTTATCGCACAAAGAGAAACTCCGGCATTACAGAAGCGAGTTATAAAAAGGATCAGACAGTACACACAACATTAAGGCACAATGCAACATGAAGGGAGATTATATACATCGCTCTCTCTCTCTCTCTTTCTCTGTATGTAGTCTATACAGAGAAACAAATAGCAGGCAAAGTTTAAGAACTCAGATTGTATAGTCATAGTTATGAGTGCCAGAATATCCAAGTGGATTAAAGATCCAGGTGGATGTTTAATTTTAATTTAATGAATAGTCCATAACCTATAATTACCAATCAAGACAATTGCAAGTCCTGTCAAGTTGTCATAAAGAGTTGTGACAACTTGGGTAGCTGGAAATCAAAAGGCCATTAAGAAACTAAGACCTAGCAACCTTCTTGGGTTTTTTTTAACAGAAACCTGTCTGTTGGGGGTTTAATGCAATGTGCCACAGAGCTTGCAGTCGTGTTTAAATTTTTCTTATCTGTGTAAACGTGAAGCAGCCCAAAATTAAAATTTTATTAACCATTTTCAGCGATTTCATTGCTAAATGATTAGTACAATAAAGATCATTTATGCCACCATTACAGTGATAGGGGTGTTAGATAATGTATCCTATATTTTTCATTAATTTATCAGGTTCCTTTATCTACAACAAGATACGGGTGAGTGCACTAGTGCATACGGCGATTGCAGCGAGCACAGGGTGTGAGCAGAGTCGTGTTTGAGTCAAAGGTGACAGTGAGCTCTTGTGCAATGAAGCACAATCTGGGACAAAGAGCATTTCCATGTTGGACAGGTTGACTTCCAGATGGTCGTCCGTCAGGAGAGAGGAGTGGTGGGGGTTGTTAGGGGGAGAAGCTGCGATGGAGGCTGAAGATAAAGGAGGATCTGCAAAGCGGAAGTGCCGGAAAACCCAGTGGTGAGGCCGTCCTCAAACGGCTGACCTTATTTTGTTTCCCAGCTCGTCCGTTCCTGACCCTTGGGCAGTAACGCCTGACATCCCGCGACTTTGGACCCGCCTCTCCACCTCCAAAGTGGTACGTTTTAGGAAACGTGTGGGTGTCGTCTCTGTCGTCATGGAGGACACAGTGCTTCCCATGATTCATAGCGGCTACTTCAGGGTCTTCCGTTTCCGTTTAGCTACATCATTCTTTGTCTTTGTGACATATAATAAGACATAAGAAAATAAATCAAAAACGTGTAACAGCCAATATTTAATGGCTGTTAAGGGTAGGTTTTTTTTAACTGAGGTGCCTGGTGTGTTACTGTTACCTGTTACAGT
>JAABNX020000047.1:5797336-5814119 GCA_015163995.2 Mormyrus lacerda | reverse complement strand
CCCCCCCCCCCCCCCCCCCCCCCCCCCCCCCCCCCCCCCCCCCCCCCCCCCCCCCCCCCCCCCCCCCAAACTGTCTAAAACCCACAGCATGCTGCTCCTCATTCACAAAAGCTCAAACGCGGTGTCCTGAGCCCCAGCACGGCGCCGGCGGGTTTCCGAGATGCCTCAGCACCCACGGTCCTTCCCTTGGACTTACCTTTTCAGAGTAATAGTCTGTCAGTTTCCTCTCCAGGTCCGGATGCTGGGCCGTCTGATAGACAGTCAGCGTTTCCAGGGGCAACCCTAGAGGGGACAGGCGGGACATGCATCACGTCATGATTGGCTGGCCAGTGCTTACAGTTACAAAAGTCAATTACAGTTACAAGAGGAAATGCATTAACAGAACGGGATCTGAAAAATAAAATGGGGCAGATTAGGCTGCTGTGCATTCGATCAGAAGGTTGTTGATTCAGATCCCAGAATTCGATAGGTGTGAACTATGAAACTAAGGAGAGTTACCGTGCTCTCTCAAAGTGGTAGGCAGGACTTCTCTTTTGATTGAGCCACAGGGAAAGAGGAAGGGTGATTTCTGTGGTTCGTCTGCTGCATCTAGGAGACGCACACATTCCGCAGTCAGGAGATATTCCTTTTCACGCCCCGTGTCGTGGCTATGGGATGGAGAGTCCAGCAGCCCATGTAAAGGAGACAAGCTGTCATTGTTAGGCAGAGAGCCAGCACGCTCGTTTACATACTTTCCAGGATAAACTGTGAGAGCACGGACGCCGTTCCGGAATCTTCACCCTGCGGAACCAGCCCCAGGCTCCTCACTGGGGGAAAAGAAAAAAAAAACGTTCGGACATTAATGTTCACGTGTGTCGCTATGACATCACCTTGAGAGGGCAGGACGGGCCACAGAGGCGTGTAAGTGAGTGCAACAGGTGCTCCAAGGAATACGTTACACACACTGCATTGCACTGCCGGTACTCAGCAAAGTACAGGATAGGAGATGGGGAGGTAATGTCCGCCTGGACAGGTAAGCTTCTGCAATTTTGTCTGATCCGGGGCAGTTATTCAGCAGCTTTGACAGATGGTAGGAGCTCTGGGTGGGGGTGACAGACTATGTTTGAAATAATCCCAGGTGCTGCGAACTATTAAAAGTGCGGCCGGCACCAATCGGAGCGATGTCACTTCCTGTGGGGAGCACAGGCCTGTGACCTTTAAGGGCTTCAGCAGTTAAAACAGCGAGTGGGTTTACGGCTCTGGACGAAACTGATTATATCTGATAAGAAAGGGCAAGAGTGCAGAGAACTGGGTCAAATTAAAGGAACGCAAATCAGACAAAGCCAAACTCATCCGTCCATAATTTAACCAATATTAATTATTAAATAACCGCCACTTAGAATAGAAATTACGATTCCGTTGTCCAGTCGGTCTGCCTAAATAGTGAAAGTGTGACACGTTGCTGACTTCCTGTGCGAAGCTAAACCTAGTGATTGGTCCTGGTCCAGCACAAAGGAAGTGGGATGTTTCTGGCCCTGTATTTCCCAACCCCCCCCCAAATCTTCTTTAGATGTACATCGCACCCAGGGGTGCTAACTGACACCCGGCCCTCCCTTCAAGGTGCTGAGAAGCAGCAGGTGACAAGCAGGACACAGGTTTCATTTCGACAGCAAACTGAGATTCGTGTAGGGCTGATTTCCTGCTTTCGGGAGGGAGCTGTTATAATTGGCGACCCATCAGCTTAAAGACAGAACCATCAGGGATCTTTGGGTTGTGCTGTGGGGCTGCAGGTGTAACTCCCCCCCCCCCAATCAGGTAAGCGACTTCAAGCTTTGGAACTATACGGCTAAGCCTGAACAAAAGACGCCCCCCTCCCCACCAATGAATCACTGTCTCGCCTCTTTGAACATAAAAGGGAAGGCAGGACCTATGAAATCCACCCGATCGGATGGAGGACATTCGTTTTATTCCAGTAATACAAAAATGCTCCTAAATTCCCTAAAATCTCGAAGTGAGCGGGACAGAGCGGACACAGTGTAACAGCCGTGAAACCACATCTCATTATGCGGTGTCTGCCCTACAAACGTCGCTGTGACTGGCAAGGTGCAGCTCTGGCTGTCTACACCATCAACCCCCCCCCCCCCAGGAAGCTGCTGTGATATTTAAGCCCTCATGCTCACATCCCCCGACACACTCCCTCGGTTACCTCACCTTCCCCCCTTCACCCTTTTCAAAATCGCCTCACCAAATTACAAACCACTTTAATTCGATAAGATCGCTTTGTTGCGGTACCTGCCGGACTGTGCGAAAGTGTTAGGCAAGCCGAGGAAAATGTTTCGATGACCTGCATGTTGGTGTAATGCTATAACGTTATGAAGTGTGTCACCTTCAAAACCTCTCCATAAGTCACCCCAACAATACATGTATTTTTTTGACTTAAGCACTAACATTCTGTGTCTGGCTAATCAATACCTGAGTTATATAACTAAGGCATTTAATTAATTGAGCTGGTGATGAAATTTAATGAATACGTGTAATGGCTGAGGTGCCCCTGAGGAGAACTGGGAACTGAAGCGGTGTTCATCTATCAGTAACTTTTTGGAGAACACAAGGAATTATTGCTAGTTTATATTGTATTATTCTTGACATGCATTTTTTCCTAAGAAATATGCATTTATAATCCAGATAATTAGCCTTAAGCATTTTACTTGACTCACTGAGAGTCACACTGAGTTTGCACAGTACTGAATGCATGTTTTCCTTATATCTCGAAGGCTCTTTGGTTGCGCTGCTGTCTTTGTGAATGAAAGCTGTCATATGGACTGTGATATGTAGGACTTTCACCACCTCACAGGCTCCAGATCAGTGTGACGCTAATCGGCTGGCATCACCGAAAGCAGACGGGCAGGTAACGAGGCTGGAGACGTACCTAAGGCCGCCGTGGCCTTCCCGACGACGTAGACAAGTCTCACGTTCCATCTGTCCTTCACCGAGGCGTCCCACTCTGCAGAACACAGCCATCAGACTGTCACTGAAACAGAACACGCATTCCTGAAACGGCTCCTATACCAGCAATCGTCATGGAAACATACAACCGGGTGATGACACCCTATGCAGGACATGTTACACTGTGGTTGCAACAGGCAGCGATGCACCAATACGAACGATTCACGCTTTGGCTAATATTGCAATGATAGGGACCAAAGAAAAACTTATTATTAACTAGGCTAGGGAGGATATGTTTCTGATAAGACAACTTTGCAGACGCACAGGCAAATTGCACAATTTCAGGAAGAAAAAACTTTCCCCGGCACATTTCTTATGTTTAGATTTGTTTTCCTTCTCATTGCAACAAGGTGCACTGTGAAATGGAAACATAATTATTTCACATAAATTTACATGCATTTACATGCATTATTCCTAATACGACAGGAAGTGCACAGTTTGACAGCTGCTTGGTTCGTCAAAAGATCTGATGGACTGTTTCAATTCCCCTCAAAATGGCGGGCAAGAGCATGCAGAAAGAAAAATTGAGTCAGTCTGACAGAGCGTTACAGTTTCTGTCATCAGGGATCAAGCCATTTTTATATATTAGTTACTGCTGCATGTTTAATTCGTATTTTATAAACATTTGTTTTCCAAAGGCATTATGTGAATGCTTTAATTGAAATAATTTTCACATTTTCTCCAAAATTGGCATTCTGTGATTATTTTTTTGGTGTTTCGATTACCTTTGATTAAAAGCCCTTAAAAAGCATTCATTATCAAGCTGCCTACAAAATGCACTATACTGAACAAAAACTGATGTTCTGATGCAGTGTAAATGAAGGAGTTTTTTTAAATTATTTTTTATGCTCCTAAGGTTCTTTGATTAGCTCAGAGATTCATAAATAAAATGCCCATGTGTGGCACCTCCAGCACAAACTTCAAGGTGCCTCCTTAAAGAAAACCTTCAATCATGTGACTCCACGCAGCCTGTAATGATGCCTCTAACAAGAAAAAAAGACAATTTCTGTCTCTCTTCTCTTTGAAGGAAAATGGATCAAATTAAAGCAACACAAATCAGACAAAGCCAACTCGCTCCTTAATAATTAAATACTTGGGAAAACAGAAATTCATAAAAATAATGTAGTGGAACAGAGCAATTTGACTTCTTTCCAAAATTACAAATACAGTTAAAATGTTTCATAAGAGAAGAGTGTGAGATTATACTATTTACTGCTTAGAAGGTAATTTCTGTGTTTTCCTGGTAAATCTTTTGGGCCATTTTTAAAGAAAGCATGTTCTTTCCCAACTGTAATGAATGTTAGTATTGAGGTTATCAAAAACAACATGTAAATTATCATTCAGTACAGATGGAAATTTTGAGTAACATTAGGAATTCACGAGCATATGCAATGTCAAAGTGCAGAACAATTTACATGTGCTATAAAGAATTGCTGGAAGTGTCCAAAAATCCAAGAATCTAAAAATATATATGCATTATAAACTCTTCTCCATTTAAGAATGACAATAGGACGTCTGGCAGTTGATTGCGGGCAGGTAAAAAGCCAATCTCAAAGTAACTGTAAACTTCTAGTTAATGGTGACCTCTATGGGACATTTACAGTCAATGCAGTGTTTCCAACTCAATCCTGTGTACAAGACGGCGTTGGGAGATTACTGTCTCATATATATGTGTCTACGTCTATATGTTAATACCTGACACACTGTTTAAAATTAAGGCTGAATCTAATTCCTTGCCGGCCCCCAATAAGTCTACCTACCCTCCATTTTACTGTGAGTTTCCAAACAAGCCCTAGCAGCCTCTACAGCCCTGGGGCTGGTGAAGATAAGGCCTCCAAACTTCTCAGGCTGAAGAAGCTGTTTGAATAAAAAAACACACAAAAATTAATTTACGTATTTTCGCAGTTCCCACAATTTCACCTTGATACAAATAAGGGTAGAAACATGCAAAGGTTCCAACATATAAGCATTTTGATGAGAAATAGAGTTTACCTTTTGACACAGTGTCTCAAGGGACACAAAGGTGAAAGACAAGACTGGAATCAATGTAGCTTTGTGTCCACACAACTCCAACTCCTGGGACCGCCAAGAGAAAAGTCAGCAATGCAGTTACACCACGTACATCAACATCTGAGCAATCAAGCAATAGTAAATATTACCACACTTCCAAATATAGTAATTTTGCTGCCTATACCTTGGTCTAAATGAAATTATCATATCACAAATGCATTTACCTCCATGTCAGCTCATCCTTCCAGAAATTATCATTTATTGCTTACATATACAAATTAATACATTAATACGAAAAGTTATATGTTTATAGCTACCTTGATGTAAGGATCAGGACCAGAATCATCTTCTTTCGCTTCTTTAAGCAGCAACAAGTTCATCTTGACATTAGTTACCTCAAGAATTCTTAAAAAATGACCCTGCAAGGGAGGCACGGCTCATTACAGTGTAGCTGAAGCTGACAATGTGGGTAAATGTGATGGACACCAGGAGTAAGCAGGAGATCCACCCTGTGTGATGAACACACAGTTGTGTTGTGTGCTGATATGGAAATCCCAAAGAGTCAGGTCATCTTCTGACAAACAGGATTACCAGATACAAACGACAACAGACAAACACGTTAAACAAATTTAGCATTTGTTACCGTTCATGACAAAGGACAATTTTAAACGTGATGCGCACTAAACATAGTATACAGAAAATACACTATTGGCCAAAATTGTGGAAACAGCACTACGCTTTAAAACTTACTACACGAATACTGGAGGTAATGTTTATAAACAACATGAATGTTTACAAATATCATATATTGGACAATTAAATAAGTGACTGGATCAGTATTTGGATAGAGTTCTGCAATTTCTAAAAATTGGAAGTGTTTCCACAATTTTTACCCCGAGTGTCAATTAATTATTCCTAGCTATATTACATAAATTATTAGGAAGTTTAAGGGAAAAAAAATGTGGTATTGTTTGTTGTTAAGCACTTAGCTTTTTCGTGTCGTACATACATTTTGAAAGAAACGTTTCCTCAAAGCAATTAATGGGAATACCACAGAACAGGGCAAGGAAACCTATAAATATATACGGTAACTACAACTGTTTACCTTGTCGGCATAAAGATGTAATATTCATCAATATAAAAATTCAGAGCGGCCAAGGAGCTTCAAAGATAACGAACATATAGCTTTGACGGGATATTTATAACCCCATTAATGCCGTATCATATTGGTATTGCACGTATTATACCTGTGTACCGTCTCATTGAGGCAAGTTTTTTTTTATAAAAGCAACTCAAAATGTGAACAAAATTATGTGAATTAGCACGATCTCCTGAAAATGATCGGGAAAAACCGATTCTGTCAACATAGCTCCTTTTCAGCTGAACCCGGAAGCTAAACTATGGACTCGTCTATCGCTTTAAGGAGGGTGTGTCTGTTTTTAACAGTCATTTGTAATGGATATCAGTTTAAGATATTCGAGTAAAATAGACATTTGTTATTAAAATTCGAGTTAATTCAAGTATAATTAGCTACAGTTTATTTGTTTGTCGTCTCTTATAAATACGTTCTCCCCAACTTTCAAAAATGGTCTAGGCCAAATAGACCCTAGGAATCTGGCGGCAAGATGGCGTTTACATCAGATTTAACGTGGCCTTTTGCAGTATATTTAGAGCCGTCATGGCGGATACAAGCGCTCAGTTACCCTGCCGTATCGGCATTGTCAACACGGTGACCTATGATCTTTTGTGCGTATCACATGTGTGTCGAGCGGCATGGCTTCGTCGGCGAAAAGGCGAGCAGTTGGAGTGAGACAGGAGCCCGAAGAGAGTGGAAGCGACTCCTCGGAAGAGAGCTTTGGGGAGGGCGGCGACTCGGGGGAGCAAGACAGCAATGACTCAGATGAAGAGATCAACGAGGTAAATCACTTTTTTTGCACGCATCGGGCCTACCTTTCCGAATACAGGTGGACCGAAGTTGAGCAAACTGAATGAATATTTTTATGTACAGAAGTGAGTCGTGATATACTGTGCAAAGCAAAATGTAATGTTATTAATTTTACAGGAGGTTATAGTGGATTTTGAAGCCCATAGTATCTCAGATAATGATTCCAACGGGATAAGAAAACTGCTCCAACAGGCAAGTATCGGTGTCAGGTCAGTGATGGGGAAACATGACGTCATCACAGACGACCCAAAGTCATACTGTACATACTGTAATATGAAAGAAAGATAGGAGTTGATTTAATCAGGAAATTTAAAGCCATCAGTGTGCCTGCATCTTAAGAGCTGATATTTGTTACCAATCACTGTTAACCAACATTTAAAAATGACATCTTTTTACATGAATCTCAACGACTACTGCATGGTCTGTAAAGTGGCTTGTGACAGTTTTAATGCATTTTTACTGAATGTTCTCCCCTTTCCCCATTTTCTTGTGAATCAGTTGTTCTTAAAGGCTAATGTAGATGTGTCAGAGCTGACCGACATCATCATACAGCAGAACCACATTGGTAGTGTCATCAGGGTAAGATCCATCAAAATTTGACCCAGAATGCAGAATGATGTGTCTGAAATCGACTTAAATGAATGCGTACTTTATCCTTTACTCATGGGTTTTATGCTTCCCTGAAATGAACCATTTACCAGTTATTATTAATATACCTTGGCAGATATAAGAGACAGGGGTGCTGCTGTATGAATCAGTGTTGCTTGTCTGACATTCTTCCCTTTGCTATCAGCAAGGGGAAGTAGAGGACAGTGATGAAGAAGATGATGATGAAGTGTTTGGATTCATCAGCATGCTGAACCTTACGGAGAGAAAGGTAGGAAGCTGTGTATTTATAAACTAGACCTCCAAACTGCTGAATTTCTCAGCATTTTCAGTATTGGACTGATCAAGTTCCTTTTTATTATACTTTTCTTTACAATATCTGCTACATTCGTACACTGAAACCGTTTAAAACTCGTAGGGGTAGCCCAGCAAGTACAGTGCTCACAGAAAGACTCGGAGCGCTCGCTTAATTCAGTAAAATTATTGCAAATGTATTGGTTTTCTAACCAAAATGATCATTTATTCGTTTACAAAATATTTATTATGTCACATTAGAAACAACCAGTGGTTTTAACTAAAACATTGAAGTAGCAATACATTGAAACCCAAATCATTCTGAGTTACAATGTTCATTGCCAAGCAGTCTCATCTGGTGCTTTTTGAGTAACACTTTTGCAATAACATAAAACACCAATCATTTGTGTTTAGTATCGCTTTGCGGGCCAATGACTACAGTTGCAATTAATAGCAAAATGGCAAGATAGGAAGTGAGTCAAAAAAATTCTGTCACATAAATGTCTGTGCAGATATGTTAAACATTGCTTGTCAGTGGACTTTTGTTGTTGCACATGTTCTGGTTTCATATTTTTACTGATTTTTACATATTTTATGTCAAACGTCCCAAGACTTTTTGTGAGCACTTTATTGTTCTCTAGTATTCATGGTGACCACAATGCAGTTTGTCTTTCAGCAGGAATTGTGATAGAATGGAGGTAGATGACGGGTGCGGTGCTTCTCTGCTGTGTGTTTGGCCAGGGCGTACCCTGTGTGGAGCAGGTCAAGGAGCTGCTGCTGGCCCAGTGTGAGAAGGTCTGTCCCCACAGCGTGGTAGAGGAGCTGGACAAGATGCTGAAGGACACAGGCAAGCCGGTGGGGCTGCTTCTCAGCGAGCGCTTCATCAATGTGCCCCCCCAGATCGCCCTGCCCCTGCACAAGCAGCTCCAGTGAGTCCCATCGAGCTGCTCTGTCTTGGATGTTAGCAATCTGGGGTGCTGCAGGTCTTTGGGAAATTACTCACAAAAGTAATCCATTACAGATAGAGGTGGAAAATTTAGCTCCAGAAAGTACAAAACCAGATCAGGGTTTTGTTTCAACCAACCAATTGCATATAAAGAGTCACAGTCACATAGTACTCAGCTGGTTGGTTAAAGCAAGACCTTGGTTTGGCTTTTTGGACCTGAACTTTCCACCTTTCTTTTTAATGGATTACTTTTGAGTAATTTCCCAAACACTGCTTGCATGATGCTGTAGAAACATACCCCATAGTCGAGTTGCAAGTTCAGTTCATCGAACTAAATTGTTGTGTAACTGGATGGTCATTTAGATCGGATAAGCCTTGATTCTGTCACTCACACTACAGCACTGAATTCCTCTCTAATTTGGTCTTTCATTAGAGCCACCAGGAGTGGTGTAATTATATAATTCCCTTCTGTCCTTTCAGTTCATTATTTTTCTGTGTCATTACTGGCTGTCATTTTTGAATGCGTGCTGGCATGCAGCACTAATGCATGGCATCGGTAACGGCCCACCTTAAAGAGAGAGTCTCTTTGTTAAGCGTAACCTTGCCCCAAAGTACCCCTTTGGCTACATTCACACTACCAAGCTCAGATGAGTCAAATCTGATTTTTTTTTTTGCCCGAATGTGACTCAGATCAGATTTTTTTTCAGGGCTGTGTGGACACACAAATCCAGTCTTTTCAAATGAGATTTGAGTCACTTTCATATGTGTTCATAGATCGGATATGTATCCAATTTGTAGACATAAGATGTGAATGTGGATAGTCAGATCAGAATTCATGTGGTTTTTTGCAAATGTGCACATGAGAACTGATTTGGAGGACAGATGCATTCACATTAGTTAAGTACAGATCTCTGGTAATTATGAATGTGAACCATCAAGCTAAGCAAATCCAACCTGAGCATAATATTGGAACTGGACAATGAGACTTGTAATGTTAAGGTGGCCTTTGTAAATGGATATCCCCTTGCTGTCAACATTGTGCCACCAATTCCAGAGACGAAATAGCAGAGGCTCAGAAGACCAACAAGCCAAGTGGCAAGTGCCGTTACTGCCTGATGATCAGCAAGACATACATGGCAGAGAAGAAGACTGGGCAGAAAGAAGAGCTGATGTTCTGTAACGCAGAGGAGGAGTTCTTCTATGAGGTACACAGGGCTGCGACGTCAGCGATCTCCTCACTTGCTCCCCGGTGAAGTTGCCCAGGCAACACACCCGCATTAATTAGGAAGAGTTAAAATTTTTCACACAAAGGACGGCTCAATTTGAGAGCTTTTTGAGGGTCCCTGTTCCCAGCATTCTTTGTTTTGTGTCACATGCTAGTGTCAACACTTCATATTGGCTGAAGAGAGATGGTTTTAAATAAGTTTGTCCTGTTGCAGCAAGCGACCACAAAATTCAACTACTCGGTCCAGGAGGAGGCCGATTCCTGCCTGGGTGGACGATGGTCCTTTGACGACACCCCTATGAAACCTTTCCGCACAGTGATGCTGATTCCTTCTGACCGGATGGGTGTCATCATGGACAAACTTAGGGAGTACCTGACGGTTTGAGGATGTCCAAAACCAAAAATAAATAAATAAATAAACATCATTTATTTGCTCTGTTATTGCAGATGTTACCCCTGTCTGGGAAATGTATTGTAACTATACCTGTAGGATTGTCTTGTCGATAGTCATTGATTGACAGTCAGGGATCTCAACAGGAATGTTCTCAGATGAATTTGCCATACGTGATTATATTCATTTTGTGGAAAGGCTATTGCCTTCAGAACCACTGGATGTAATTTTAATCATTCTCACAGTATATGTGTTGTGAAAATTACTTCCTTCTAGATACCTGAATGTCTTGATATCCCAACAGATTACTATCCATCTTTTTGAAAGATCTCACTGTCCAATAATTTATTTCTTAATAAAGCATATACTCATATTTACAAACAGCATGACTAACATTGATCTTAACTAGATTTCTGGTAGTGCCTTCACCACAGTTTACTAGGTTAAATGATTTTGTGCTTCTCCATTGATATCTGCCAAGTCCTGTGTTTTTTTCTCCAATGTTCACATCTCAATCCTCAATTTTTAAACTGCCTGGCAGAAGCATTTGAATTTCGGTCACAGGTACACCTCAGCAACAGCAATAGGTAGTGATGACCAAATTAAGCCTTGTGAACCATTTGCTGTACTTTTTTACCCCACTAGATGGTACTGTTGGCTTGCTTTGAGCCCTTTTTTTTTTAACAGACAGTACCATCAAGATAACAGTAAATGGTTCATGAAGCTTTACTTGGCCATCACTAGGAATAGGATACTTATGAGCATAAGCGTTTACTGTCCTGCTTTTGTTAATTGCTGTAATGGACACTAATATAAATTTGTGCCACTATAAAGCTTGTGAGTGGCTGAAAGGGAAACTGTCCATTTTATTGTCTGGCCTGCATCTCCACTGCAACTCTCCCTGTTCCCGTTGGTGCAGACGGGGCAGGTTGGACCGCTGTCACTGCACGACGCATCTGTCAGTCTGGTTCGAGTCACCCTCGTGCTGCTCGCCATCAAGTGTGTCCACCTCTTGCTTTTGGTCTTTGTGGTGCGTGGCGAGGTCCAGGAGGTGCTGCAGAATGTCTTTGCTTTCACTGTGGGGCAGGTTGTAGAAGAAGTACTGTGGCACCATCTCAGTGAACCTAGAAACAAAAAAATCCCAGTAAAACAAAATAGTTTGTTTATGAAAAGAAAAAAAAAAAACCTGTGCTAAACGGAATCAGGTAATTTCCTTATAGACATCAGTGAACACTGTTATAACATTTGGTAGCTATTCAGCATTTACTTGACTGAATATAGATGCAAGCCACAAGTGTAATTACTCGCTGTATAATCTTTAATCTTTTGTTAAATTATCATTTGAATGTATTCATTTTTCAGTGGGTTATAAAGATGTACAATTTAGTGACTAATTTCAAACACCATCTGGCATGTCAGTTTCATGGGTCCATGTGGGGCAGTCTGCTCTATAACAATACACTGAACTGAATTAATTCCAGTTGCTTTTCTGGTCGAGGTTTGAGTGTCCCAGTAGCGAGGATGATTTCACCTAAGGGGATGGATGTTTTTACTCCAAGGTCACCCCCCACACCTCTGCGAACCAGACGAGAACGGCGACTCACCCCTCTGGGGAGATTGCAGAAATGGTCCGGATGCAGTTACTCTCCGACAGGATAAACTCGTGGTACAATAACCACTCTGGTTGGCCCAGCTTCTGAGGTTCGTTCCCGTACCTGGACGTGGGGTGGATCTGAGCAATGTGCTTGTGCGTCAGCATCAAGTAATTTCCAGAACCATCCACGTCCCTGGCGATCTGAAGGACATGTGGATTTTCCCTTTCAGAAACACTGAAGCTACTGAGTCTACATCAATATACCCAGAGTCAAAGTGTTCCGAATCGATAGTTATGAGCACTAAATTTTCCCCAAAGGAATACATTTCTATCTTACATAGAGATTACTCTTCAAGTGGTTTTAACCAAAGCCACAAAGTCTGTTTAATAATAATTCATGATGATAAAATTATTTTAAAAAACGGGACAGCCTATGACTCTGGTTAAAACCCATTTAAATTTAATGAAATCAAGGCGTTTTTCCTTAATTATTTGCTCAAATATATTTTTTATACGCAAGTAGTAAGTAGTGACATAGCTGTGGCATTCTTGAGTTCATTTGAGGCGCAGTACAGGACACACCTATTAATCTGAATTATATAAATGCTGACTGTCCCCCCCTTGTGTCATGAAGCAGAACGCTGGCGCTTCTGAGCTTTTCTCCCCGGGGGGCCAAGGAGAGAAGCCCCACCTGTCACCCATTACAGCCGCGGGTGCCAACCTTACATATACTTCAAAAATACTGTGGTCAGCAACAGAAAATTTAGCTGACGTGGGATGGGGGCGGTTGAGCTCCCACAGTATATTTTGCTGATGGGGGGGGAATTAGAAGTTGTGTGCGATCGACCTTTCGGTTGTGATTAACCATTCGGCGACGACTGCGTTACAACCTATGCCGAGCTGTAAAATTGTTAACAAATAGTAAACATATTTACAATAAATTATTATTATACATTTATATGACTAACACAAGCCTCCTTTTCAAATGTAACATTACAATGTCAATAAAATTTTTACTGTTTACATGTTCAAACAGCATTTTCATCTGACCAGTAATTGTCCCCACTGCAGACCTGCATGAAGAAGCCCGCGAGCAGTGCCTTCTTGATGTTCAGAGCGTTGGCTTTCGTCCCGAAGGATGGCTCCGACACAGGCAGCTCAATGCGCCTCAGGATGTCGATGAGCTCCGACCGGATAGCCTCGGCCGTCCGAAGCGCCTGGTAGCTGAGGAAGCTGTCCTGGCACCACTTCTCAATGCACAGGTCTGCAAGGAGAGCGGGCCGGAACTCAGTTTCAGGTCAGTTTGAAGAACATCTGATGTTTGCTAATTCTAACTTAGCAGATACCGTCTTTCCCAGAGGGACTAAAATGGGTTCTTCAATGGTACAAAAGACTTAACCTTCAATCTCATGGCCCACACCACCACTTACTGCCTATAATGTATTTCATTAATGTAGAATTTTCATCATGCTGTTTTAGCATCAGCAGAGACACTCATGGGCTGCCGATTTAACTATAACTGTTCCATTCCTGGGGGGGGGAGAGACTCACATGGTTCACGCTGGTTGCGTTTGAAGGCGTTATAGATGTTGACCAGGGTGAAGTGGTCGCCCTGGGGGTGCTGGAACTTGAGGTGACACTGCGCTGCCTCCCGCCTGCTCCCCATTGTGGTCTCCAAGAAACAGCTGGGGGCTGAAACAGTCCCGAAAACATCCTGTTAGTACTTCCGCTACTGATTACCCTGCTGGCCAGCTCCATCTGTAATTTCTTAAAACATCTCACAGGGCCAATATTTAGAATGCAGAGCTGAACTACATCCTAATCTCGTACTAAATCCTTTTCATGTTACTATCCATGTTCTAATTGCTTATCGAATGCAGAGAGAGCCTGCAGTCTATTAAGTCTATTCCAGCCTATCCCAAAAAGCAAAACAGGCAAGGTCAGAGACACCCAGGATGACATCACAGCACATGGTAATTCAGAGGAACCACGTTTCTGGACTGTGGAAGGACTTCTACACAGAGTGGGGGTGCGGTTCGAACCTCAGCCCTAGAGATGTGAGGGGACAGTGTTGTCCATGCAGTCATCTTACCACCCCCTAAATATGTAATATGCAAATGTAATTTGTTTTTCCTTTAATGAGAGAAAGCATCTGTAAGAAAGAGAGATACTGATCTGTAAGGCAGTGTTTCCCAATCCAGTCCTTGGGGATCCACAGACAGTCCATATATTTGCTCCCTCCCTGAGCTGGCAGGGAGCAAAAACGTGGACTGTCTTTGGTTCCCCAAGGGATTAAGAAACACCACTGTAAGGAATCAAGCCAGTGGATCATAGCTTACCCATGAGCATGGCAGCGATGGTGACCACTTCGTTCACGCAGTCGAACTCGCAGGATGCCAGCAGGGCCTTGGCCGTCTGAGGGTCCAGAGGAAACTCCGAGATGATGATCCCAATCTCGGACAGGTTGCCGTCATTATCGAGGGCGGCCAGGTAATCCAGCTCCTCCAGGGCCTGCATCAGGCCCTCGGGATCTGCAGGGGAGGCGACAGTGCTCAGGATGTAGGCCATGCGCCCAAACCACCAGCACACCTGCGATTTAGCTTCATGGGAACCAAACCAAACAAAATCTACCAGCTATTCATTATTTAATAACTAATAGTGAACAACGGTGATGTGGTCCAACAGGCAGAACAACCGTGGCTGAAAATCAGAGAATATAAATATAAGAAAATTGAAAATGAAGTTTGTGGCTTTTCCGTTTTAAATGTACTCAAAATGGATAAATTAACATAACTAGCAAAAACCATTTCTCAGAAATGCCATTTCAATTTTTGCAGCAGTCCATTCTGACCAGCAATTCAGGTGAGCAAACAAAGCTAAAATGATTCTGAAAGCCCTGACACACTCAGTCGCTGCTGTATAATTATAGACAGCTAAAATTATTGTACTCATCACTGCTCTGCTTAAAATATATGCTGTTTTCTGGACATCCTAATGTGAAAGTTCACAAAAATTTTGCCTTTGACTTCCAAACGTTGTGCGTAACTCAAATAATGAAGGTGAAACATCTTATTTAAATCTCCAACGTCAGGGTAAGAATTTCTCTGAAATTACACAAAAGTACAAACTAATTCAATTTTATGCCTAACTTGATTAACTCCTTTAATTATGTACATTGATTCAGTGCTCTCTGTGTATATTTTTCTTTGGTGACAGTTTAACAACTCAATAAAACACATGACGATGGCATCTCAGTCTGCTCTTCTATTTCTATAAAATTATGGTTGTGAGCGACGCGATTTTGCTGATATTTACGACACAATCGCCTCCCATTTCGCCTTCCACCTGGAGCACTGTGTCATGAGGCTCCTAGCCCCTGTGCACAGCGCAGTCACGGAGCCACCGAGCCCCCCCGCCAGCTTCCAGCCACTCTTCTCAGCGCCTGCCTTTCCCACGAAAAGGTGCCGTGCCGGACCGGGCACAAAAAGAGCCCGCAGCGGGGCGCTGTCAGCTCCGCTAAAGAACAGCTCTTTAACCCCAACCAGCTCGAAAGCCTCCCCCCCATCTGTATGGCTCACCGCTGCCAAGTCATCCTCTGGTGAACCTGTCCCGTTTTCCTCCACAGGCACTAAAAGCGCAGCACGTAGAGAAAACCATTAACCACCGGGTGGGGGTAGAAGAATATATGCACTCAGTAAATCCACCACGCTGGAGCTCTTTGGGTTTCTGCCAGAACACCTCCCTTGCCAAACAAACCACGGCTGACCTTTCCGCTTGATCCCCGTAGGTGCTGTTTATTGTATTTTTTTTTTTTTTTTAAATCACAAACCAGGATTACGCCCAGCACCCTCCAATAAAACAGCAACAGCCGCTGTTTCGGGCAGTCGGCCATCGCCAGCACTTAATCGGGCGTGACTGAGCACACTGATTACTCATGCTCTTCAGAAACACGTGTTTATTGTCATTAAAGTTACAGCACTTGCCACTTTCGGCTCTTTATCTGTGGTTCAAGAGCGCAATTCTTCCGCGAAAAGATTTTCATTTTCATTCAGCACAAACAGAACGATCTATCACATTTTTGTTTTTACAGCTTGTGGGGCAGAAACCCACGCAAGGTTTACTGGATAAGATGTTGTGCGCTTTTTGGTTTGTAGGCCTATATGGCTTTTTTTGCCTCTTTGGTAATTAACAGTGATGTGTTAATTAACCTTTAGAGAACATCGGTGTACCAGAGTCTATGTCACATTCACAGGCACCAGTTAAATCACTCGAGCGATCACTCACCTGGCCGGTCGATGAAGTCGCAGTGTCCCAGACCTGCAATCTCCATCCTCTTCAGGAACAGGACAGTAGAGGTGATGTTGGACTCCAGTAGCCGTGGAGATGTTTCCTCTGGCAGTATGGTTTCCTCAGGGTACAGGCAGAAACATTTACCTATGGAGTACACACCTGATCAGTACAAAAACGTCCTTACAATGTCAGCAACTTATCAGACTGCCTTACCCAAATCATAGTGTTGGTTACATCTAGTGAAATATGACTTTTAATGTATCTATAAGAAAACTGTAGTCACGGGCAAATGAAGCTTCATGAACCATTTGATGTATTTTTTAACCCCACTAGATGGTGCTCTTGGTTTGCTTTGGGACATGCTTTGGGCACTTATCAGTGATGCGCGGGTTGACCCGAAATGAGCGGGTGCCCGCGGTCACGAGTCATCCAAAAATATTTTTAATGATATTCGGGTCGCGGTCGGTCGGGTCGTTTGAAATAAAGATGCCAATTAA
>JAABNX020000047.1:5777474-5788239 GCA_015163995.2 Mormyrus lacerda | reverse complement strand
GTTTGCTGTGTCTCCCAGTGCAGTCTCAATGGCATGGAGGAGATTCCAGGAGACAGACAGTTACTCTAGGAGAGCTTTACAGGCCCATAGAAGGTCCCTAACCCATCAGCAGTACCGGAACAGGATGAGCACTGCCAGAGCCCTGCAAAGTGACCTCCAGTAGGTCACTGGTGTGAATGTCTCTGACCAAACAATCAGAAAAAGACTTCATGAGGGTGACCTGAGGGCCCAGTGTCCTCTAGTGGGCCCTGTGTTCACTGCCCAGCACCATGGAGCTTGACTGACATTTGCCATAGAATACCAGAATTGGCAGGTCTGCCACTGGCACCCTGTGCTTTTCACAGGTTCACCTCCAGCACATGTGATAAACCTGAAAGGGTATGGAGAAGCCGTGGACAGTGTTATACCGCCTGTAACATTGTTCAGCATGACCAGTTTGGTGGTTGGTCAATGATAGTCTGGGGAGGCATATCCATGAATGGACACACAGACCTCTAAAGGCTAGACAACGCCACCTTGACTGCCATTAGTTATTGGATTTAACCCTTGGACCCATTGCCAGACCCTATGAAGGTGCAGTGGGTTATGGGTTCCTCCTCTTGCACGACAATGCCCAGCCTCATGTGGTGAGAGTATGCATGCAGTTCCTGGAGGATGAAGGAATTGATACCATTGACTGGGCTCCATGCTCACCTGACCTAAAGGAATGGCTGATAATTTTCATGAAACAATATCCTTTCATTCCAAACACATTACCCAGTCCATATCAGTATAGATATCCAGCATGATTTTTTTTTTCCATTGAGATCTGATGTGTTTTCTGCGGTAAGTGTTCCTTTAATTTTTTTGAGGAGTGTATTTAACATTTGTATTCCTGGTAGTCATTTTTATGGGTTACTTTATATCACAAATTTATCCCATCACAAAGTAGCTAACTATCAGGGTCAGCGCCTGTCTGACCATACCATTCATGTCTCTACCCTGTTTGGCCAGCAGGTGTCACTGGCCGTCCTGCCTTTTCACTCCCTGTTTAACCTTTGTGTGTTTCCTTGCTCCTTGGGCTGCTGCATGGCTTAGGGGGTTCAATGTGTGACACAGAGACTATTTATTGATTTTGGTTCCTAGTGTTCGTTGTAGTTATTTTGCTTCTCTGTTTGGTTTGCCCTGTTTGTGTCTTGTTTGAGTTTAGTTTTTGTCTCATGTATTCAGTCCTCTGTGTTATGCCTCCTACTTTCTGGCTTTACTGTATGTTATGGTTCCTTAGATTCATGCTCGTTTAATTGTAATCTGCCCCACCTGTTCCTTGTTGTCCTTTTTGATTTGTCATTCTGATTATGCTTTGCACCTGTTCCTTGTTTGCCCCGGAGTTCCTCTGTATTTAAGTGCTTGCCTTTGTTCTGTTCCTGAGTGAGTCATTGAGTTTCTGCCATTTCCCTCTGTATTGATTGTTCTGTTCCCTTTTCTGTTCTTGCTCTCATGTGTCATCTTGTTCCTGGACTTTGTTTCTTAGTGGTTTTGTGTAATTAGTTGTTGTTTTCCCCCGATTCGCGTTTTCAACTCCTTGTGATCTTCAGTTTCCCTAATAAACCCCTTTTCGTCTTGGAGCCATAAGTGGATCGGTACCCTTAATGCGCCGAGTCCGTAACCGCTAACATCATCGTTAATTGTGAATATAAAGCAAGACTACTTTGTATCCTGTTGATACTGATATATTTGTCTCTCTGACAATCCATTTAAAACATTAAACCTATTCACTGATGGCTGTGTTAAGAGGTTTCTATTTGTGATGCTAAGGGGTTCTTCTTGTGTCGTTTATATGTTTTTTTTTTTTATTTTTTTTTGTGAAGTAATTTCTGAGAAAATGTTTCTTCATGCTTCTGCAGTAAGGGATTTTTGGAGATATGTCTTTGTTTTTTCATCGGACAGTGATGACATGACTGTTTTGTTTCTGTGAAGTTTAGTTCAGATGTTGGTGCAGCATGGTGCAGATGTAATGAGGAAGAGCAGCGAAGGGAAGGACAGGTGTGCAGCTATCATCAAACGCATGGAATGCCATTGCATACAGGAGGATGGGGGCACGTTACTGCTGGCAGACTGACCCCCTTCTTGCTCCCCTGCTTTGCAGTTTGGCCCTGGCTTGCTTCTCTGGCCACCTGGAGGTGGTGAGGTACCTGAGGGGGTGCGGTGTCACCTGGGCGAGCCGGGAAGGCGTGGGACTCACGGCGCTGCAGGCCGCTCTGCATGGGGGCCACCTGCCTGTCATCGCGTACATGATCCAGGATGGCTGTGAGGTGAAGGATAAATCCCACCCACCCCACACCCCCACCTCCAGCATCTGGAGGAACCCCCCAATGGTTTTAAATAAGAGAGTGCAATCATTTTATAAATTATTAAAAATACCTCCGTAATATATTTATGAAACAGACCTGCTGGTGACATATCAAATTTTACTTATACATAATTTAAGTTTAACTAATGATAAAAATAAGTGGTGAAGCTGAAGGAGATTCTTAAGAATCAAGTACACCACTCTCATTGACATGTTTATCAGAGTATTGGAGGATAATCTGAAGGAAACTGCAGAGGTGCCAATATTTTTGCCCAGAACTGTAATTGACTAATTACACTGCCATACAGAGGTGGGTAATTCAGGTTCAGAAAGTATAAATCCAGACCAAGTTTTTGTTTCAATGAACTAGTTGAGGTTAAAGAATCACATTCACAGAGTAGGTAACTGGTTGGTTGAAACAAAATCTTGGTCTGGACTTTTACTCTCTGGAGCTGAACTATCCAACTCTGCTCCATTATGGTAATAGGCTGGGATGGTTTAATGCATAGGCTATGCAAGGGAAAAATTAAGGCTCTGCCCACCTTGGGAAAAGTGGAACAGTTAATTAAATCTGCAAAACCTGAGTGTCCCATGCTGATGTCAGCCTGCCATGTGGCCCACAGACAAGTTAATCCTAGGCTGGTCTCAAGCTGTCACGCCTCCTCCTCTTAAAATGATAGCTGTCATAAGCACACAAAGTTTCGATTCCCTTCTTGCTTCCGATTCGCACAGGTAGACTGGAGGGACACTGTTTCTGGACGAACGCTCCTCATGGAGGTCTCGGCGGTCTCTGGGAATGCGGCCGCGGCGGCACTGCTCATTAACGCGGGGGCGAGTGTCAACGCCACGGACAGGAAGGGGAAGACACCCCTCATGGTATGAGCTAACAGGGTGTGGGGTACAGGCCTGATGCTACAGGGGGGCAGAAGGGGGCATCACACCCCTCAGACGGACTACCCTGCCCCCTCAGTGAACACTGTCATGCCCGGCTCGTACGATCCTCCCGTGTGCCACCCTCCCTCATTTCGCACGTGTATTTCCCAGATTGTACTCGCCTGTTGCCTGTTAGTTTCTACGTATCCTGTGTATTTAGTCCGCGTCTTTCCCATGTATGTCAGATCAGTCATTGATGTTCGTCGCCGTTTGCCTCCCCTGTTTACCTGTCAGCCCCAATAAACCCCTTTTTTCCCCCGTATCCACGGCTTGCCTGCCTTTTTACCCGCTCGCCTGCTACCTGGGTCACAACAAACACTAAGGTCTAAATTTATTTATTTATTATTTCATTTTCATTTTAAAATACTAATGCAGAATTCGGCTTATTGGGTTGCTGTTGAGTGTAGTGGACTCAGAGTTGGCAGCTTTCTCCAGATATTTCAAGATGATTGCTAGCTTAGTTAATCGAGCTTTTAACAAACAAAATGGACATTTAAAAATGGATTTGAGTTGCGTGTGTTTATTAGCGGACACTTTTCCAGAGCGTCGTATGGGTAACTTGACCTGGTGGTAGCTGCACAATCGCTCATTTGTTTTACGTTGGTAAATGTTGTCGACTATTGAAATGATGCTCAGAGAGTCATTATCATGTGATGGTACGTATCCTGGGGTTTGTTGATCCGTGTGTGTGTGTATGTAGTGTAATGATGCACTAAACAATTATAAATCTCTGTGTAGCGTGTGTAATTTTTTTGGGTTACGTCACCACCCCCTCTTTGCAATTTAATTGTCCTCCCCATTCATTTTCCACCGGCGCTGCGTCTCGTACCCTCCAGTGCCGTCAAGTTGATCAGGCTGCCAAGCAGCCTAAGAAAGCCCTAGTTTTTGGTACAGTAGGAGAGTTACGAGACATAAAGATCTCCTGGGACACTGGTGCCCCACCCTCTATTACCATATGATTTGAATGGGAGATTTTACTGGAGCACAGCATATAAATACTGAGGCATGTGCTCCAGTAAAAGGGGTCCAGTGACGCCGATGTGGTACGTTGTGGCATCACGAGGTATCATTTCATCCGAAGCTGGTGCTTTTCCCGATGCTAAATCTGACGATTGCTTGCTGGTAGTTTGTGACTCGTGGGTGGATGACACCCAGGAATGTCAAGAAAGAAATTGGGGGCAGACCAGCGCAGCAGAGTGTGTAATGAGAAAACTGGCCACAGATACAGGATTCCATGCATTTCGTTCTTAATTTAAACAGTTTTCAAGAAAGGTGATAAACCAGCAGACAGTTGCTGGATAATTCATCTACTACTCCCTCTACAGGCGGGGTGTCGAACTGCGGCCCTCGTTGGAATGTTCTTCATCTATTGAAACACATGCTAAGGTCCACCAGGAAATGAACAGGAGTACCCTGATCTTCAGCAATTAATTACATAGATGGCACAGCTCATTAATTTGATGCAAAGGAGTAAAGCACTTTTATTTCAGATTGCCGTGCTGAACGACCACCAGGACCTGGTGAGCCTTCTGCTGCATAACGGAGCAGACCTAAGTGTGAAAACCAAGGTAAAGGATGGGTGTCAGGCAACCTCTGCAGTCTGTGGGGTTTCAGGTTACACAAGTGAAGGTCTTAAGTTTTATGATTTAATCTCAAATCCACTTTTTTTCCTACTTCAAATGTAGTTTGGCTCCAGTGCTGCAGAAATGGCAAGAGCGTTTGACAGACAAGTGAGTGTTTGAATAATGGCGTCAGTAAAAATTGGTTATAAATTACAGTTTCATTTGCGATTGCATTTTTTCCAGAAAATTTTACACATGTTGGAAGAGAAGGAAACATGCTAGGACAAGGCAGCAGTGTTGTGTCCTAGCCACCAAGTCTTCCTGACCCTCCTGTCTCCTCCCTAGCGTGACTCTAACAAGCCACACCTGCTACTCTCTTATCTTACCTCTTGTTCCGAAGCCTCATGTCAATCACTCCAACTGCCTCTCATTAGCTCCCTTCGTTAGTCTCGTATTTATGTGCTTCCAAGTCCTGTGTTCCCCAGTTCGGTCATTCACGAACCTCCTTGTTGCCAGTGCCCTTCCTAATTCGTCATGACAAATAGTGGATAAAATGTTTCTGTTATATTGTCCAGTTATAAAATGTTTTTAATGACATGGTTAAACGATTCTTCAAAGGAACTCTAGACTGTATTTAATAGTTATTTAGATCTATGAATGATTAAAAAGATTAAATGAAATGTCTATTAAATTGCTCTTTAAACTTAATTTTTGTTTAAGCTAGTGGTTTGATGCTTTGTTTCATGAAGATGGAACTCACAAAATAAAGATTTAAATAAACATTATATTTATTGTCAGTAATTTACCATATTGACGAAATATGAATGAAAAAATGGAAACAAGCTATTTTTATAGAACAAATTTATTAATTTAGATTTATTTTCTTAACATTTGTTAATGTTCCAGATGATGTCCAAATTTCAAAATACAAAACCTGGATAGCCAAAGTACCTTTCATACATGAGGATCTAATGCTCATTGCACTTAGAATAATTAGCTAATTGTTGTGTTTGCCTGCAACACTGTAAATGGTAATAAAAAAGTATACACGGGAACAATGTAAGAATACTAATGATAGTGTATATATGCAAGACATAACGACTTTCAATATTAGAATAACTTCACAAATTGACCGGAACGTGTTGATAAGACGATGGTGCAGATGTTGCTTGTTGACTGTACTGTTTAACAGTTTTTTTTTTTCTTCTTCAAAAAAAGTCTTCAAAAAGTACGGGGAATGTGGCTGCAGAGCAGTTATTTTCCAGTAGAGGGCACTATGCCCAAATCTATTTACATGAGGCAAAGCTATTTAAAAGATCCGTACAATGTCCAGCGGAAAAAGTGAACTGTTAAAGATATATACACTGTGTAACACTGTAAAAAATATTAATGCAAAGAGGTTAAGCGAAGGTTATTCAGTCATATGTCAAATGTCCCAGAGTCCCAGTTCTGGGGAATCATTTGCTTATAGGCAATCTGTTTGATAGGAATAACAAACCCCAATTTAACTTGGTTCAAGTGATGTAGCACAGCGATAGACAATATAGTATGTAAACTGTTTTTTTTTTTCTTTTGTCCCTTGTGATGCTTCCCTTTCCAGAGGCAGCCCAGGACAGCTGAGGTCAGTAAGCCGCTCTGTCCAACTCATTCTGCCTTGTGGTTGTAGAGCTATGGCAGATATGCCTTAACACCGTTCTTGTGTGACCCTGTCAACCAGATTCACCACTAAGTACATCTTGTAGCATCTTCTGTACAAAGTGTGCTTAATGGATTCTTAATTGTGCATTTAGGTTCAGGTCAGGGAACTTCTCAGTAGACAATCAACCTATCGAACTTTAAGGTTCCAGTCAAATCTCGAGGAACAGCCCTGACATGCAATGCGAAAAAAAAAAGTGTATCCTATTTTTGAAAGCACCCCACGTTTAACAGTTAAAGAAAAATAAAATCGATTTCATGGTGACTTTCCCTGAGGGCCGTCTTGAAGGATTTGCTCCATGGGGGGAGAAAACCTTGATGGATTCAAATTTATTTCCAGATAGTCATGGTTCCCCTTGGAGTCGACTCTGCTTGGTTGTTTTCTGTGCTGGGGGGGACGCAGACTGACATTGTGCAGGCAAGATGAAGGTCAGTGTGATCTGGCATGTCTTCTAGAGAGCTCGGCCAATCAGATTGCGTCGGCGTGCTCCCTTGCCATGGCGACCGCATGGCTTTTCAGTTAACATATGATGCTAACAGTGGAGTTGTTCCGTCTCCCCCCATGTTCTGTTGCTGCAAACTTTTACTTATTATTTTGGCTTTTTTTTTTGTTGCCAGGCCACTGGGGGCGTTCCGGTTCTGGCTGCAGATGAGTTGGGAAATGGGCCCGGTAGATTATGACCTGTTTGCAATAGCCAATGCCATCCATCAAATATAACAGCCCATAATCTAAGTGAATTTGCTGTTTTAGAAGACCAATAACCACAGCATCTGCCCGTCCTGCAAGAGGCTTTGATTTCAAGCCACAGCGCCTGGGGCATTTGGATTATTGTGTCTAACTCATGTGATTCCATCTCAAAGGAATGATCCATCCATCCACCTTTTAACCACGTATCTCAGTCTGGGTCAGCGGGTCAAAGAAATGATTCACATCCTTATTTCATCACAAAACAGGCCTCAAGAACATTATACTGGAGAATCGTGGTTGCATTGTCTTGTTGGCTTGTCCCTATAATGTTGACAGCATTCATACTCACTCAACCACAGGTTTTAAAGATTAAACATTATGTAAAACACCCCACGGTCCGTCTCCAATCTGCGTGTCACGTTTCTCCCTGCGAGGAGCCACTGACCTCGTTCTACGTATGGTGAAATGAATGTAAACAGCCATTTGAGGAGCAGATGCTCCTCTGTAAATTGTCGAGGGAACCATCTCGTTTCCGATCGACTCTTCAAAGGCTTCCAGTCACGCCTGACTTCCACAGCCCCAGCGTGCTGCTCCACTAGATCGATGTCGCAGATTTCAAACAGTGATATTCATTTTTTTTTTTTTAACCTTTCTCTCTTACATCTCCCCCTTCAAATGACACATCGTAAAAAAAACCAAGGTAGCGAAGCACCAAGGTAAACCAAACACTCCCTCGGTTGTGGCATCAACACACTATTTTTGCTCGTCAAAACAAAAAATGCACAACAGAAAATTGTCACCGAAGCTGTTGTTGAAAGTGTCCACCACAGTGCACTGCATTTTAATAAATACAGAACAAAAAATAATTTACATGTACCTGGAACGGGCTGATCTTTAGCACCTTACGGAGGCCAGTGCTTATATGTTGGCCACTTTTGCAAACCTCTGGGATTCACAGGGATTTTCCAAAGTTTCGTAGTGCAAACGAGTGTCTCTGCCTGGTGTGAGCCTTCAGCTGGAGGGCTTGGTGTTGACCGGGACCCGCGGTTTGGGCTGTGTGGGGGGTTTCAGGGACGCGGGTCTGAAAATGGCAGAGGAATCCATGAGGCTCATACCATGATTATGAAACAATGCGCTGAGACAGATTCCGAAACCCTCACCTGCTCATGAGAGGAATGGCCGGCAGAGGTTTGGGGACGGGAACACAGGGGACGTGTATGGGGACACGGACTGGGGAGCGGTCAGCGGAGGGGCTGCGGACCACCCTGGAGCCCCTGGCCACTGGATCCGCCGGGAGCGGTTTCTGCGGCGGGCTGGGTCTGTCCACATCCTGTGAGTGACATGGCGTTAGTGCCAAACAATACCGTGCTGCTATGGCAACAGTGTAAGACAAGGATCCAAGCTGTCACTCAGGGTCACACGGGGATCACCCTCGGCTGGGTTCGGAAAGACAGCTTGTCAAAAGGGATTCACTCCTTCACGTCTTTTTGTCCTGTTGAATTTTTGTCTTTTTTCACAACTGAGTTTTAGTGGAGATGGCCTTTTAATACCCTTTTTTATTGTATACCAAAACTTACATGAATATATACAGTATATAAAAGTCTTTGTCAAAGTCATTTAAAGTTATTTATCTGGGTAGTAAATGCAAATTTGCTCAAAAAAATAACTATTTATTATTTGAAGATATGCAAATTAAGAGCAATACAATAAAAACCAACAAGTTTTTTTTTCTGTTCTCCAAAATCTGGCTAGATCCAAAACCTCTCCCAGCTATTCCATGTTAAATTTCACCACCAGCTGAGTTAAATAACATAATTATTTAAATAACTCAGTGAGGTACTTGTTAGCTATACTAGGCGTGCTGGTGATTTAGTCTAAAAATGCACGTCACGTTATTACAAATACTGAGGTGACTATAGGAGAGGTTTTGAAATGGCTAAGCTGACACACTTTGACAAACATAAAATCATAGTTTTACACCAAGAGGGATCTTCTACACATGATTTTGTGACTGCTTAAGACTTTTGCACAGCACTGTCTGTTTAATGTAACAGAAATACACCCTTCCTGAACTACGAGACAAAAGACATCGATGCAAAATGAGCCACAGCCACTAGGAGGCGCACTCATCCTGCCGCCTATGCCTGGGTAGCCCCAAGAGCCGCATAAACGTGATGCGACAGAGTGCTCTCATGTGTCGCTAATCTTCTCGGAGGAGATGAGATGGTGATAAACGTCTGGTAGCTACTTCACAGCTGCTCCACGCTGATTTGTGCAGAGAATGTGGGAGAACGCCATTTCCTGTTCGTAGGTGCCAACCTCAAGTGCAGCGAGGCATCCATAAAGAGAACAGCTTGGCACGGTTATCTGCTGGTCAGGCGGTGTTTATTTATTTATTTGTCTTCTGTTTTCTGCTCTTTAGGACAAACCTCTCAACCTTTACCACTGCTTCCTAAAGCGTCATTCCCAGCCTGTGTTTTCCCTGATATTCCGCAAGCTGATAATTTTGAAGAGCTGAGATCTGGCTGGTGTTGGGCCACGTCTCTGTCCCTCCGGAGCAAAGCTGAGGCACCTTGTCTACCTGCTTGGATTATGGGCACCGAAGCAGTGCAATGCCAGGGACTGCCACTAGGGGGGCGAAACTGCTGTAGAGCTTCACAGGGCCACTGCCCTCAGATCGCTGCAGTGCTGCGATAACAGCATTTCGCCTCGGAATTACATTTAACCAAGGACACCAGTGGGCGGGTGCGGGGGGGGGGGGGCAGCCTCAGTGTCTCACGTCACTGAACCATGCAAGTGGAATCCAGGGTGGGGGGTGTTGTTGTTTTCATGTAGGTGTATACAAAACTGCTGACAGAAAAATTCTTCTGTTATTCTTCATTTCTTCTCTCTCTTTCTTCAAATAACCCTGATAAACTGAAACGACAGCTTCCTGTAAAATTCCAAATAATGGAAATGTGCTTATATATTAACAGTTAACCGTAATTGGAAGCTAACGCTCTTCGTTATAAACCTGACGCTAGCACAGTATCGGTACGTGTACAATGTGCAGTGTGGCGCTGACCAGCCCGCTGATTGGCACAAGTGTATCGACGTGCTGTAGTGTCGCTGTAGCTCCACGAGTGACCCTCTGGGCCTCAAATGTCATGAGGCTACTTCAAGAACGTTGTGACTTGGGAGGAGGGGACAGGGAAGTAGGCAGATGGGGGTGAGTAGTAAGTAGGTTATAGCGTTGTTCGTGTTCTTGTTCGGTGAGTCCATTGTCTGGGAACGTCTGAGATGGGAGTGGCCTTGTGCTTTTTCACACACAACAACTTCTCACCAGACACGTCACAACAATCCAGCAGCAAAGGCACCGACGTGAGGGGTCCTCTGTGTCTCAAGTACAATGGGTACATGGGAAATAAAGACTTGGATTACCATGATTTAACTCCTGGGGGATTATGGGTAAGAACGGGGGGGTTCGCTAAAGTAATTATCCAGCTGTATAAACAGACACGATGTGAAATTGCAAACAGGGCTTCATTTAAGATACATGGGGGGGGGGGGCCGGGGGCA
>JAABNX020000047.1:5764600-5777374 GCA_015163995.2 Mormyrus lacerda | reverse complement strand
GGCTTCATTTAAGATACATGGGGGGGGGGGGCAGGGGGCAGCAGTTGTTGGTTCAAATTCCAGGAGGGGCCTTTCTGAAGTACCTTTGAGCAGGATATTGAATGTGAATGGCTCCAGGGAGACATCCAGCCATGTAAATGAGCGAGAACCGAACGCTATGTTGGATGAAACGTCAAAGTATCTGCCAGACACCAAATGAAAATAAGCCACTACTGAACTAAACAAACGGTGCTTTGTTGTAGCTGCAGCCAGGACACTTACCACGCTGGCTCTGAAGGAAGTCTGACACGGAAGATTCCGGAATGGCGTAGCCCGAGGCAGAGAGCAAGCATGGGAGGGGAGTACTCTGTGCGGTGGGGATGCGGCAGCCTGTGGCTGTGGGCTGAGATCCGGGGATAGGGGGGTCGGGTGGCTGATGAGGATGGGCTGGTACTGGGGCAGACGGTGGAGGTTATGGTGGTGAAAAGCGTGAGCCGGCAAGAGGGGCGGCTCTGAACCACAGAGAACCGGCTGTGGGGAGACAAGGCAGAAGCCATCATCAGTCTCTCCCTCCTCCCAGTCTCAGCATCCAGTTGGCCAATTCTCTTTAAATACTTACAGATATGACCAGGTACCAGCATCCCACTCTCACATCCAAACAAAGGCTTCGTCTCATGTTTCTCACCAACTTACACTACCACACTTGACATGCACGTTCATTCGCTTAGAGCAAGTATTCATGAGTGTCCCATTCCTCAATACAGGGTGCTTGAAGTGCACTTTACCCACACTTTGGCAAATATTGCATGTTAATGGCCTTTGGCTAAGTATTTAGACCACAATGCACTGACTAATGTTTACATTGAGTGCAAGGAAGTTTGGCAGCTTTTATATATTACAGTCCAACATGCCTCTAAAGGAGTTTCAGTTTAAATGTGCAAAGTTGTAAAATGTCAAACACAGCCAAAACAAAAAACAACATAGTTGTAGCGTATCGCTTGTTTACCTATTCGGATACCAAGTGTGTCCCATTGCTTTCAGGAAATCCCCGCACACTTGGGCTATTCACATACACTTGCACACTTTGCATCTTACATCAACATACATCACTGAAGTGTGTCGTATCTCAGTGCACTTGCCCTCACTTAAATGTTAAAATTGCACATTCAACACCTGCACTCAATGAGTTAACCAGCCAGACGGAGTGTTATAACCCTCAGCGGAAACTTCCTGCATTTCCCAGCTGGAAAAGCAAAGGGACTCTACAGACTCTCCCAGGTGGTGTGCTCCGTAAAATGTAACGTGCACAATGCACACCTTCCGGAATATTCTCCCTTCCTGAGCAACATCCCTCCATCTGTCTTCTTTCTGCTGCAGCACCTTCAAACTGTTGCAATGTAAAATTTAACACATCCAAAAATATTTCTGATATCCAGGGAGATTTTTGGGGACCATTTTCTACATTCTGAACAAACAAACGAATGGAGCGGTAATCACCAGATTAAAATGATCTTCAGTTCTCTCCTAACTCCATACAAAAGCTAATCAAGCTCATGGCACACTCAATTAGATTTGAAAACAGTTTAACCAAATGTTTAATTGCACAATGCAAAATCAAACAATTGTACGACAGTCTAAAACAAATGCATGGCATTCTAAAAGTACTCCATTTCACTTTAAAACAACTAAACAAACACTGCACTCCAAAACAAATGTATACCATCTTAAAACAATTGAACAAACATACTGAATTCTAAAGCAAATGTGCACTACTTTTTAATGTATACAAATGAACTACAATGTAAACAATTGTGCTGTGCTCTGAATGGAATAAACAAACATCCAGCACTTGAAAAGCAAAGATATGCTACTTTAGAAAAAATGAGATTGAGATGGTTGCGGTGCTGAAAGATTTAAGGCTTTTTTGGTGACCAGAGAACTTGTTAGCACTCATAAGAATAAGCCAGAGAGGGGGTTAATGGAGAGGGTGACTCAGAGCGTATACGTGGACGGTTCCCCCCCGCCTCCCCCCTCACCACGCGACAGGGGAACATCTTTATCAAATCTAGAGGCATGGTTTGTGGAGAACATAGTGTGGGAAAAGAGTTTGGGAGAGACGTACCTTATATATGCTGGGGCTTTGTGGTTTGCCTGGGGTTGGACGAGACGGGGAGGCTCGATACCCAGAATGCATCTGGTTGGATCTGGCTGACCTTTTCTGACCCATGGACCTTCACGGAGTACAGCCATAAAAAAACAATATATGTATATATATATATATATAGGGATGGTGCTTTTTTAACCTATGTCTGAAGAGCTAGGTGATGCTCCAAGCTGGACCCCCCCCCCGCCGTACCTCAGCTTCTCTATGGTGTTCTTCTTGCCGCTGCCCAGCAGACCAATGAGGGCCCTCCTCTTCAGGCAGAGGATGAGGCCGCCCAACAAGAAGCTCAAGATGGCCGCCGGAACACCCACAGTCACTCCGTGGCCGTCACCTTAGAAACGGAAACACGTGTCACTACAGGAAACCTGCGCGATATTGACTTCCAAGTAATTATATAATTGAGACATAAAAATCATTCAAGGGCTGCTTTCTGCAAATATAAACACCTAATTGAATATCTGTAAAAACATGTTTAATAGGTGTTGCCGGTTGTGCAGCCGGTAATCGACTAGAACTGGGGCTAGCTTCATATCTCAGGAGGAAGATTGCTGTTGTACCCTTTGGCAGGGGCAATTCTAAGTAGGGGGGCATAAGAGGGGTCATAATTCATACAAAAGAGCCAACCCTAACGTTAACCAATGAAATGTTTAGAATTGGTGACTGACAGGGGAGGCGGTACTACGGGGGCCAATCAGCTTTCAACTAGGGTCAGCATCCCTGCAGCACCCCCGCTGTATACGCCCTGCCTTTTAGTGAACACCCTGGACCACTATGGTAGAAAGATCTTGTATTCGAATGGACAAACGACAGGTCCTGTTTCCGTGAAGAACATTCAAAAACATCGCCAGACAGCTTCTCTTTGAGGTATGTGTGCATCGTCCCACTCAGAGGTAAAAAGGGGAGGATCCCATTGGCCGTACCTGCCAGCCGCATGGGGCCGCTGTCCATGCTGCCACCAAAGCCTGACTTATCACAAAAGGGAGGGGACCAGTGCGCCTCACAGTGGCAGTTTTTATTATTGTTACACACCTGCAGGGATATTAGAACTTGTGTTATGGTTACAGGTCAAGCACAGAATGACACAAATGTCACTGTTACAAATCAACTAAGTATATTGGAATATAAACATCGCTGTTATGGACCAGCCATAAAATACATCTCCTTAGTTGTTGTTACAAAACAGTCAAACATGTTACAATACTCTGATTTTTGTAACAGAGCTGCCAAAGATTATACACCGCACTGGTTGCTGTTGTAGACCATGTTACATGTTTTAATGTTGTTAAAGAGGAATAAAATACGTTAAAGTTCTCTGGGTGTTATATGATCCAGTCAAACACATCAAAACATACTGCGAGTAAGAATAGACTGCGACTTCTTGTACTATTACAGACCCGGACTGATACCAATAAATCTCATGAGTAGTACTGGCCTTCAGGCTGCAGTCTTCAGTCTGGTGCTTAACCCCAATTTACCGCAGTAATAATATGCAGCCATATAAATGCATGAAGTAGAAATGTAAGACATGTGAGTCACTTTGGGTAAAAGTGTCTGATAAGAATCCAAATTAGGTAATTAATTATGGGATGGGTGATGTCTCATCGTCGTCACAGTGAGCGACTCCCCCTGTTTTTCACACAGTCACGACAGCAGCGCAGTGGGGGGGGGGGAAGAAAGATTCCCTGTAAGGAAGTAATTAAGGCCAGCTGCAGGCGGTTTCAGGGCGACAGCGTTCAGTGGGGGGGCATACTGATGAAAATGCCGGGAAAAGCCTGTTCCAGTAGAAGGCGCTAACATCCCCCTTCTGGTGACAGGACCCCCACGCCTACACTGAAACCAGGTGATATCGCCTGCTCCATCCGCCCCCCCCCCCCCATCACCACAATCATACCATTAACTCAGTTATTAACTAATTATCTCATTTACATTTCCTGTGACCATGTACCCCATCTCAAAGCCTCATGCAAAAGATAACAGCCATTAGACATAAAAGACATTACAGCCCCCCCCTCCACACACACAATGTCAGCGTCAGAATGAGGGCCTTCCAAGGAAACCAAGCTTGGGTTCAGCTCTCCGTGCGTCACTAACAGTGTCCACCCAATCGGTGCCCAGAGGATAGTGAATGGCTCTTTACGGCAGACATAAGCGAGAGCATCAGAGCAAAGGCAGATTAATGGGGATGGTAATTCGGGGACTGTCGAGCACACAAGGCGAGGGGGCTTTGAAAGGGCTACTCCCCCCCCCCAAGCCGATTCTCCCCCAGCTCTCGGGATCACTCACCCCCCGGCCGCTACACTTCCCTGAGCACTCGTGCACCCCGAACACGCTGACGTTCTGGCACTGCCGGTTCAGGCACATCTGGGGCAAAAGGACAGACAGATTCAGGAAATGAAGGCTAGGACTTCAGAGGCTGGGGTCAGCATTGCTTTCTGCTGCACAATATTCCTACAGTGTTACGGAACTATCCAAGCAGTTTAAATGTAAGAAGGAATTATAGGAACATGATGTGTGACTTTTTCCAAATTTGGAATGAGTGTCTTTCCGAAAAAGCAATAAAGTAAATCTTTTTACTGTTTTCAATTTTAAAGTGGTCAAAGAGGATTTAGAAATCACTACTTTCTGTTTTTATTTGCATTTTACATACTGCCCTGACTTTTTTAGAATTCAGGTTGGTGACTGTAGAGCAGTTAAAAGGTGATTATGTGAGCAGTCTAGGTAGGGGCCGAGTCACAAATGCACTGAGCCCAGCCGAAAGCTGATTGGCCGCCAGAGTGCTCTGCCCCCTGTCACTAATGCTTCAGGACATATCATTAGCTAATGGTAAGGTCTGTCACTCTGTATATATTACGAACCCTCTTATGACCCACATCATAAAAAATCCTAGAATGGCCCCTGAATCTAAGTGTGACTGTAGGTTTGCTGGGCCTTCTCTACACGCTCCACACGTGTGATTCTGGAGAATGTGCTCACCATGCCGTCACCACATTTGGTACCAGCCAGTACCAGGCCTGGGTCTGGCATGTCGTCCCCCAGGTACACGTGTGTCCCGCGGCACAGGATCCGCCCACCTTCCTGCAGGGGGATGTTGGTCTCTATGGAGACGGCATTCGTACCAATCACAGGCCGGGTGGAACCACCCTGACATTGAATCTTGCCACACTTGGCATCGCTGCAAAGACACACAATGGTCAGGTACAGCTTGCTGCGATCGCCCCAAAATGCAGCCCCCCCTCCTCCCCCTGCCAACCGTCACACTTCCAACAGGAAAAGCATCCAATCGATTTGCCATTTGCACCTCTGTCGTCCCCGTAACTTTGAAGGTTTGTGGCTTATAAATTGACCGATAATCCATTTTGTGCCATTTAATTTGCTCGCCACGGAGTCTCTCCGAAGCGTGAATGTTGGGATTCTGTCCGAGTATTTTTCTGGTTCTTGCCTATTACGAACTCCCATCAGATATTTTTCTGCCGCGTGTGTAAGCGCTCACTCACATCCTGTCAGATCCCACGTCATTAGGGCAATTACGTAAATGATGAGATGAGACTGATGAAAGATTTAAAGGATATGGAAATGAAAACCGTGAAAAAAACTTCAAGTAAATCATCAAAAGCATTATCTATCCGTCCAAGTGAGAGTAAAGTCAATCCCAAGGCTTCCCTTTCTGTTTTTGGGTTTTTGGGTTGTGTGGCGTTGTGTGGCGCCCCCCTCTAGATGACATGGGAAGATCATGGGAGCCCTCACCGTGACTCGCACTTGACAAAGGAGCCCCTGGAATCTTTGCCACAATTCCCATAGGGGTCCCCTGCTGAATTCACCCGCTCGAAGCAGATTCCCGGTGCTGGCTTGGCACCTGCAGGGAAGGACACCATGCATGTAGGAGTCAGCGCCACCTGGCACGAAAAGGTTGTTAGTTCCAGTCCCAGTGGGGAAACTGTTGTTAGACCCTTTGTTAGACCATTTCACCTAAATTACTTCTGTAATTTCCAGCTGTTTAAACAGTTAACCTGTAACAATAAGTCCTGTAAGTCACCTGACTGTTATAGGTAAACATAATAAAATGCATCCATCCATTTTGCTCATCCAGTACAGGGTGGCAGTGGGCCTGGAACCTACCCCAGGAAACACAGACACCCCTGTAAAGGTGCCAGCCCATCACAAGTTAAGCTTCCATACCATCAAGAACACAGCAACCGCATGTTTCTGGAAACATTCGGTGTCCCGAGTAAATAACATCTTTTAAATGGCTCGATTGTTTAAAATCTGTAACAGCACATTATTTAAAAATACCAGTACAGTTCAGTAACTCAATAAAAAGTCCTTACAAGAAACAATTCAGGATGCTATGACAGATAATATTGCAAAGGTCCCTGAAGGGTCCTCACCAGGGCCCCACAGCGTGATGCATTGCTGCTCGTGGGTCTGACAGACGCCATTGTAGCAGTAGCCATCCACGCCATGGCAGGCGTGCCCGTCGTGGAGGTAGACGTTGGCGGGGCAGTGGGGGCTCGTCCCTGTGCAGAATTCTGGCAGGTCACAGGAATTGCTGGATTCCCTGCATGGCGTGCCCGCTGGCTTCAGCTGGCGGGGAGACAAAGACGGGTGGGGGGGGCTGAGGTGCAGTCTAGGGCACTACTCCCCTTTCTGGGGCCTCAGGCGTAGGGGGGCAGGGGTTACCTGGCAGTCCTCACAGCACTGGCCGTGTGCGCAGAAGGCACCAGCTTTCAAAGTGCAGGTAGTGGCGTTACAACAGGGATTCATGCACTCCTGTAATGGGGGGGGGGGAGGGGGGCATAACAGAGACTACATTAGTTAACATTAGTTAAGTAGACCACAACCGTCATCATCATGAACTGCGAGCAAAGTTGTGTCAGAAACGGCTTTCCGTTTTGGGGGGTGAATGGTTCCCCAGAAATGGTTAAAGTCAGCCAGTGCTGCGCTGGCATGTTCTCAGGCAGTCAGCAGTAATCGGGAACCTCTTACTCACTCTGCAGACTGTGAGAACCCGTATGGGCGGGAGGCTATGGAGAAGACGGGGGGGGGGGGGGGGCATGGCGCACAGGAGCCATGATGTCAAAGGCAGACAGCCTGACCTTATGGCGCCTGGGTGCCGTCTCCGATGAATGGGGAGGGGCAGCTCCCCCTGCAGGTGAGGGCACAGTGCTGCAGTTCTCTGAAACTTAAGAAGCTAATGTCCCATTAAAGGATGTGTGTGTCTGTGTGTGTGTGGGGGTGGCTGATGATTCACACCAAATAGACTGAGAGCAGCCCAGATTTTAACGAGGCCTTTAGTGGGGCCACCCTCTAGCGGTGCCAGATGAGTGCCCAGGTAACGGTTTTGGGGGGAGGGGGGGTTGTGGTTGGCTGTGGCCTCATGCAGCTGTCAGCCTATTGTCAGTGACTAAGGCGGTGGCTAAACCCCCACAGCCACTGTTCCTAACGTCCAACGCAGATGTGGTCCGCATCTTCGCCGGCGGGAAGAGCCCTGTTTGGCTTTGCCGTTGCTGGCGTCTGCCACCAGGCGTTCCTCAGGGCATTTTAACATAGATTTATTCACTAAACATCCAGCTGCACAGACGAATAAAAATGTTAAATTTGCTGCGAGTATCCAACGCGTAATGAAACACGTTCCGTCAACATAGCCCCACTGTTTGAGAAAAGAATGTAGGGCCAAAGAACTTTCTGTTGAGTCAACTGAAACATGGCCTACTGTCACACCATCCGCCTGCGCAGTTTTGTGATCAACACCCCCTTCCAGAGAATCACATATCAAAGGTCTTTGATGGACATTGTCTCCGAATGTGATCCGTCATCTCCAACAGGGATCTGTACCACTGAAGAGCGGCAGGAGAATTCTGGAAGGGGATGTTTCGAACTTGCAAAGGAGCATTTAGTTTGAGGACAGCACCCCATGAAGAATCAGAAGGGTCCTTCAGACCTGTGATCTCACTGATACACTCTGCACATATGCTAATAAAGTTTTGTTTCCATGGAAATGTGTCGGTTTGTGCTCTGTTTGTGATGATGCAGTCAGAGTGAATTTTTTCTTCATTATATCTTTATGGTTCACTGGGGACAAACTTGGTCAGGGAACCTAAATTTTATACTTGTGTATTTTTTTGCAGATTTATATCCAATTTAGATATTTTTGGCACTATATCAGACTTGACTCTCTCTCACGGGCCTGCAATCAGAAAGTGGCTGATGTGACCTCGTCTAGCTTACCTCCTCCATTTTCACACGTGCCACCGGCACCCGAAACGGCTGACCCCCCTCTCCAGGAAACCCACACTTTCCTGACTGGCCAGTAGAGGTCAGTGCAGCGGTCACCTAAGGTACCCCAGCTCATGTAAACCCAGCTTTCCTTCGCATAGTCTTGCCATTAATGTTCCCATGCAGCAGGAACTCCTGGTCTTGATGGGCGAAGTCTGCTGCGTAACCCAATCAGAGAAGGTGGTGGTCCCACAACCAAGAAAGCTACTTCAGAACTGCAATTAATGCTAAATTACTGGTGCACTGATCTCAACAAGCTGAATACTATAGTCAAAATCAGAAGAACGTCCCCGTTTCTGTTGTGCGTTTAGGGCCCCTGGCAGGACCTTACCTCCGGCTCGCCGCAGTCGCATTCCTCGGCCTCCTCCACGTAGCCGTTGCCGCACTTCTGCCCCCCGTAGAGCACCTTGACTTCGGGCATGTTGAAGAGGCACATGCCGACGCCCTTTTCCAGACTGGCTGCCAGATCCTTTTTACTGCAGCTACTGAACACCGTGGGGAAGGGGTACCTGGTGAGGAGGGAGGGGGTGGAGGTCGAATCCCAACTCAATCGTGTAGAAGACAGACTCGGGTCAACTCATCCACAAGCCCCAATAACTCAGGAGGGTAAAATTAGTTACAGCATCATGATAAGGGGGGATAGGGGTTGTGACTATGATCAGAAGGTCGCTGGTTTGAATTCCATGCTTGGCTGAATAGGCCTTCAAAACCTCCTTCCCTCCCCTTAAAAATTATCCAGGTCAAATGGGCACCCCAAACCTCACTTGCATCTGTACAAGTGTGTGTATGTCATAAAAAAAAGAGAGAGTAAGAATGGGTTACAGAGAAAACCAAAGAAATACTGTGTACTTAGAGCATCATTTTGATTCACAATATGCAGCTGTAGCTTTAAGAAACACACTGAGATTCATGGAGAAAAGGCATATAAAACTCTAACTGACAAGCAGGACAGCTAATACCTGTCCATTAACAAAAGTTGGAGCCCGTGGGTAATCTGTGGGTAACTCTCCTTCCGGAAAGGAGCGTGTGCGCGTGCTGCTGTGTGGGGGGGGGAGTGATTCAGCACTGAACTCAATCTGCCAGGGCTTTGTTACAGACGTCAAGCTGTTTCTATGGTGTTGACAATGGAGCATGAGGGCCGCGAGCCTTATCCTGTGTTTGCGAGCCACGCGCGTGTCACTCCCCCGACGACGCAGGAAGCCACGTCCACGAGGTTCCTGTCCCCGGGACTCGCCAGCGTTCCAGCGCGAGCATTTCCAGACCGAGAAGAATATGACAGATGACAGCATCCTGGAACGTGACAGAACAGCCCGCTCCGCTCCTGCCACTCCCCCCCCCCAACCAACTGGCACGTCGTCACGTAGTCGATGCGGCGACTCGTCCGCTGTCAAAAAACAATCGACGCTGATACATTTCCTTATTTTTCAAATGCCGCTCTGATAAGAGCAGCGGAAGCAGCTGGAGGCTGAAAGGGAATTAAAAAAAGCTTGTGGGCAAAGCCCATAAATTTTAAGGGTTTCTCAACATCCTGTCCAGGGATATTTACGACTGAAAGGAAAACAATAATAAAAACAAACAAACAAACAGTGAAAAAACAGAGATTCTGTTTAACTTGTTTAGTTTTTAGTGTATTTTATGGGGGGTCAGCAGCACCCTGGAATCACTGTCAGCCTCTTCACTCTGGTACGAGGAGTGGGGGCTGTCATGGCTGAATTCAGAGATGTGCCTCCCCCTGGGAGTCTCATGGGTAGTCATGATGCTCCAGAACATGGGGGAGGAATAATGGGGGGCAGGGGGCTCATAGCATGCATTAACCCCACCCACTTGAAGCCTCCACTAAAATCATTCCTTTCCCAAAATTCTTTTGCCGTTGAGCCTGATTGTGACGGAGGTGCTTCGTAGCTGATAGAGATAAAAAGGCTGAATCCGGTTCGGGACGCGATCAGGAGGAAGAAAGTCCGGAAGACAACTGTTCTGCTTTTTTGTTATCAGTCATTCCCAGCAGTAGCCAAACGATGAAAGGGATCGAGTGGAAAAACAGAAGAAAAAATACGGCAGGCAGCTGAAGGAGCCCGCAGTGCGAGCTACCGTCTCCGCGGATGAAAATGATGGCCCGTATGGATGGGCGAAGATCTCAAAGAGACAAACCGGGGAGGGATCTGACCTCTGTACTCCAGTGACAGCAGTGATGTACCTCTACACCTCCGCTGCTGTATTTACCATGGTTCTGGGGAATGACATCATCGAAACGGTTCTAACGGGTTCTGTAGTCCTGGTCAGACTGGCAATTTCTCTTGTGGGCCTTTTTCCGGTGAGCATAGAATATGAGGTGATTTTTTATTTCCTGAAAATGTGTGAGCCACATGGTTAGCTGGCCATGTGCTATCATGCCGCTTGGTGTGGGGGGGGAGGTTTGACATGCTGACGCATGACATACTCTCTGAGTCCCCTGGTTGCACGTGGTCAGGAGTGAGGTGCCAGGACTGGTCTGGGCTTATCTCAGATGTTGCATCACAACAGACTGTTGCCCATACTGTCATTGGGCGGGGGGGGAATGCGGAAGGGGGGGCCTTCCTTTCCACTTACACCCACCTTCCCAAGCTGCTCAACTCCCCCATCTCTATAATACACCCCCTTCCACCTCCTGTCCTTCGCCAGGACATGTGCCCCATGCACCATGTGTTAAGGCAAGGTGTCAGAGGTGTGTAATTAATGGTTTTTAAAAATATATATTAAAAAAAAACAAATGTGGTGCCAAGCAGGCCTCCGTGTGCCGAGGTAACCAGCAGAGCTCCAGGGCCAGTCTGGGCCAACCCGTGGCTTACCGCTTGCCCAGAAAATGGCGCCCCCTGCTGGGGGCCAGGCTGCCATTGAGGGGCGTGTCAGCCCAGTCCACTGGCCCGCCCCATCCCGTCCCTCACCCGCCCAACCCGACTCTGGAGGGGTATTCCGAGATAGACAGAATGCCCAAAAGACTCTAAGAATGTTAGCTGACAGGATGATGGGGGACGTCAGGGTGACTTGGGAATGTTTCGATAGAGGTGATGTCCGGAAGCTACTAGATAAGGAGGCCCCGGTTCCATGAGCGAATGAGCCAATTACGATTCACTCCCCCCCTTCCCCACAGAGACTTCTCAAAGGTAACAACAATTCGTCCGGTTCACACACCACCAGGAAGGGGGGGACCAGCATCTCCCCCCTCCAAAGGCTGGCCAGTGAAAAAACAACCAGAGACCACAGGAGAGTCATTTCACCACAGCACTGAACGTCATGTTAAGGAAACATGACATCAGCAGCAGCCCATCTCCAAGGTCTTCCTGGTGCTGAAGATGTCTGAGCAGGATGTAAGCAAAGGGTCAGCAGGTCTGGGAAAGAACTCGTGGGCCGATTTATGCTGTATTAATATTAATTTTAGCGTTTAAAGTCACATTGCACACACATGCACATTCTCATGTTTACTATGCAGAGGCGGAGGTGTGAAATAAAACATTCCCCATGAAAACCATTCACTGCAAACGCAGATGTGAAACAGACCACAAGCACGAGGTGTAACAAAAAATAAAAGGATGATTACTTTCGTTAAGCGCCGTCGGAAAATGCATCATGACCGACGTGACAGGGTGACGTAATGTGGGGACACGACCATGGAGCCACGTCCTTTGATACTCAGGAAAAAGACGTGTATCGGGATTTAGTGCTGAAGTTAAGAGCATCGTGAATTCATTAACTGATATGATCTGACGCTCTTCTCAGTACCGAGGACTTCTGGAATACAGATACACAACAGCTTTTCCCCTGATTTCCCTGGGGGATGTAATTAAACCAAGTATATTATGGTACGACCGTCATTTGGGACCTGAATCACGTCCACGCCTTGGGATTCGGGAAGCTGACTGACGACCATCCATTTGGAGTAGGAACAGTGGCCCTCTGGAACTTCTACCAAAGTCTCCTTAGCTAATCAACTCAAACTGGGAATATACTACTACCAGGATACTATGTATATATACTACTGTGTCCTGCCCTGCATTTCACACTGTCAAGTGTTTTTTTGCACTTTAAGTATTCTGAAAACCCTCCCCGCCACTGCTGACTGTGGGCTGCACCATGGTCTTGAAGGAACGTTATTTTGTGCCACTGTATACCTGCATATGGATGGTATGATAATAATGTACACTTGGCATGACTTGGCATGACTTGGCATGACTTGGCTTGGCTTTTCTTGACTTGACTTGACGTGACTTGACGTGACGTGACATGACGTGACGTGGCTTGGCTTAACTTGGCTTGGCTTGGCTTGGCTTGGCTTGGCTTGGCTTGGCTTGACTTGACTAGACTTGCCTTGACTTGCAATGACT
>JAABNX020000047.1:5732922-5746194 GCA_015163995.2 Mormyrus lacerda | reverse complement strand
GTTGACTTCTCCCTTCGAAAAATGTTCTTCCGTCTCAATGAGATTCACATATACGATTCTTGTCAGCGGGAACTTATTTGGCACCGTTGCCGGGAGTGTCCCGCGGCGTTGCCACAAGGCCTGCAGATACACTTAACGTTATTTTCAGTACAGCTGCAGAGAACACGGCAAGCTGTGTAAGACAAAGAGCAGAACAAACGGAACAACGGCGGTGAACGGAGCCCCTCTGGCTGTGATGGTGCATTACGGACAGGCGACAATAGCCTATTCGCAAAAAAACAAGCTGCTATGAATTACCGCCGTCCATGCAATTGGAAAGGCATCACAAAGCCTCAGCCGGTCGCAGAAAAGTATGAGTCAGTCACGTCTACGGACCTTTGTCTTTCCATCCCCGCTGTATCGCTCCATCTGCTACAAAGATTTCTTTTTCTTCAAAGTGCTTTTTCATATTTGAGCTCAGAACATTTTGCTTAGTGTCCAATCCACGAGAAAGTTTTAATACGACTTGACAAGATTTTCCTTTACGTCTCTCCCACGCAATATCCAGGCAGGCCGATAGCCCTTTTTTTTAGGTCAAATGACAGTTGTAATAAGTAGTTTTTTCTACAAAATGTTTATATAGTGATCGGGCAGGTGATCCAGTCAGTGATCAAGGAGGTTTGATTCTCACCTTGGGCTTTGTGTAACTAGACTTTGCATGTTCACATGGTATTGTAGCTTTATCCTGCAGGCAAAAATCATGCACTCAGGCATCTCGAAATTGCAAATTGTGTGTCCTGAATGGACTGACATCCTATCCAGGGAGTCCTGCCTTCCTGTGATAGGATCCTGGCTCAACATGACCCTCTACTGGAGGAGTGATTATGGATGATATGGGGGACATATTTGGTGCTGAAGGTATGATGTCTTGCTTCGCAGACAGATGAGGCCTTTAAGCTTCAACACACCAAGCCAAGTTTCAGCAGTCGGAAGCTGTCAGGGTGTTGCTGAGAGTTGATGAGAGTCAGTGACTGCCAGCACCGATGCAGTCGAATACGTTTGGTACCCTTCAGTGCTGTTTTAACTGATTCAGTGCTGGAGCTAGTCACCAAAACCGAGCTACCTGATTGGCTTGTATGTCATCTGTCTCCTCTAGCTGTGCTGACGCGTTCCAGCGCATGTTCACGCAATCGACAGGGGTCAATGTCAGCCGACTGTGCATTCGTCCTGGTCAGTGCTAGCCTTTAACCTAGCTCCCGTGAAAAACCCCATCTATAACTGCAATTCCAGCAACTCTTGCCCCGATCCTCACAAGGTACGACTGAAGAGGGATGGCTTGGTGTGTTTCTGGCTTTAAAGGCAACCTGTTGGGCAAATAGACGCAAACATCATGCGCAAACCAGCGACACAGCTAGCTAAAGCCACAAGGGAACATAAACACTCATTAGCGCGATACGAAAGCCATTTGAACCTGTAGTGAGGTCCATCTCTTTTGCTGCGCGACACTTTTGACCAGCAGGCGATTCATCGACGCAGCATTTTACACGCTGCAGTGCGTCAACTGAAAGCACCTCGCATTTGTGCCTCCCTCCTACTGGCTGTTAATAGCTAAAGGGAAATCAGAGAAGTGACTGGATCGATCCAGCCTGCTCCAGTTCAGCTCAACAGTGTTTTCACGGCCGAAGTCCTCCCTGAGCAAAACCCATTCCTGCAGAAATTATTCCCGTAATTCTTATATTATTCTTGATTATACAGCAGAAGATGATCAAACAACAAGAGATTTAAAAGTGACAGAAGACAAGATCTAGTCATTTGACACAATATATCACATTCCCAAACAACGTTCCGGAACTAACAAGCCAGGATTCATCATTAATATCAATGTGTCCTGTAAGCCCTCTCATTAAATTCTGAGCTACTCTTCTCCAGCCTTGTGAATACCATTTCACAATCCATTAAACTGTCTTGAGTATAGAAGTACAATGGTACTCTGGTACTACCTAGATTTTTCTGGAAATCAAAATTTTGCTTACACTGCTTAAGCTCCATTCTCCCATATAATTAGTTACCACAATTATTCCTATTGTTGCACATCCGTAAGATATCGTTGTGCAGCGACGAAGCAGAATTTAGACTCTTAGACACCCTTGCATTACTGAACCTTATTAATTGCATTTAATAAAACTGAGGTCAGAGAGTGAATCAAAACAGGCCCTCCTTTATTTTAACGGGCACTGTAATTTGAAGAGAATACGACTTCATAATTGTTTGTTTGTAGCATGTAAGAAAAATGGAAATTGATTTTGTTGCTCTTCCCCAATAAATAGCTACACTTCTTTAGAATTCCTGCAAATAAATTTCCCTTAATACCAACATATTGTGTGCATTTAAAAATCTCTCTTCATTTGATGATAAGAACAGAAAAACTACCCAAGGACTGAAAATATAAGAATAAAATTATTTAATAAAACATGATACATGCCCTATTGTGTCCAGTCCACTTTAATACATTAAAAAATCCCCCATTAAATTTGCAGCTTGAATAAGAGGCAGCATGCCTCACAGCATCTGGGCATTCGTGCCTTGAACGAGTTGGCATTTCCCTGCACCAAATTCAGTTCCTTTCTTTATTGTTATAGTACACGTCAGCGCGACAAGATTGAGTTAGCTACTCCCTGAGCAGTACAAACAAAAACGCAAAACAAGACATAGCCAATGAATATGTGCAGAAATATATCGATCGCTATCTTTTGCCCCGAGTTTTTATCCTCGCCGCATCTCTCTCAGGCTACAAGCGTCTACCTAGCAGTGTCTGCCAGAGAAATAAATAATAGGTGATGCTAATGGCTGTCGGCTGGCACAGCGCAGTTTCCGGCTTCTGCTGCTAACTGCGGCTTCCATCCGTAGCCCATCATATAGCTGGTCAGGGTTTCTCATGACGGTTCGCTTCAACTGCGCTGCCCGTCCCCCTCTCCCGGGGTGGCATCTGTTCGCTTACCTCCATCTCAGACCAGAAATGTCACGACTAAAAGCCTAAAAGCACGGGGCTTGGGATTAACTGGACCCAACGGGACCTGGGGTGGCGGGGAATGAGCGACGGTAAGCGGAATAGGTCGAGACCACCATCCCAGGCAGGGAGAGCAGAGGAGCACACCTGCTTTGCATTTTTGTCTTTTTAAGCAGGGATGTAGGTCAGGTGGATATTATGAGGATGTCTGCAGCGATGGTTTCCACAGTGATGCCAGCAATACTCTGTGACGCCCACCCAACTTCGCGATGAGCCTTGACGGAAGGCCTCTTTGTTTGGGCAGCAATGTGCAAATAGCTATTCCTAGTTTCTTCCCATTATATCTAAAAACCTTTCAATAATGGCCTGAGTACAGAAATAAGGCAGCTGCTCTGTGTATTTCTTGGAGGGATGCATGCGCGGGAAGTTGGGGGCCCAGATTCCGTAACTCGTAGCTGTTTACCAAGCGTCAAATGGCTTTTGCAGTCTTTCCTGGCATTGTTGTGTTTGGTAAAGCTAAGAAGAGACTAACACTAACAAGGCCAGGGACTTTTTCAGCGACGGTGATTATGTCATCTTCAGAAAATCCTCCTCGTAGCCCTCTATCGCCGCGGAAACCATTCTTGGGCTACTACAGCCTAAAGTGGGTCCCCACATTGAATTTTCCAAAACCACAACTACGTTTTCATTTACAAATGCAGGGTTGGGGGACTGAAATGACCCCAAGGATGTCTCACTCTTGCCCTCGGGACAGCAAGGCCATCTTCACTGAGATGGAGCCCTGCACGTCAAGGACGTGGTGACGTCTTGTTGTAAAATAAGAAACTGGGTCACGAACGCCTGCACGGTAAGATTTTCCGGTCTTTGTTCCCTCTTCCCCTGCTCCCGCTCGAGCCCTGAGCCCACAGCCAGTCGACAAGCACTCGGAAGAGATGCCCATTAGCGATGAGGCCGCGCAATTACCGTCCTGCCTGACACTTCTGAGATTGATGCAGGCATGCCACAGCGGCGAGACCGGCGCAAACCGACGGCATGCCCCGCTCCGGCAACTTCCTCCACCGATAATTAAGAATTAATACACATGATACCAATTTACGCCGCCGCCGTGATTGATATCGGTAAACAATAGCTTGCCAATGCTAATTAGGAAAGAAATACAATCAGTATGCTAATGAAGTGTGGTAATAATGGGGGGGGGGGGCACCGCCCAGGAAGGCAGTGATTGAAAGGCGGGTTTGGGAGGGGGGTGCTCGCCTCATCAGGCATAGGATCGCTCATGCCCCCAAGGAGTTCCATGCCCCTCCCCCGCTGCCTTGAAATAAAGCATCCTTGCATCGCATCTGCCTGTGTTGAGAAACATAATGAAATCCTGGCCTTTTCTGTCAAACGGCATGATTTAGAGACGCTGTACTTCTGCCGTCTGTCTGGTTGCTTTTAGTGATTCTTTGATTATAAGACAATACTGTGAATCGCATGGAACATCCAGATAAATCCGTTCTTCACGTATCATCTCACAGACAGATTTGGGTTCCTCTGATACAGTTTTTTTTTTCTTTTTTTGTGTAGGATACTCCTGAAAAAAATGCTTCTGAAATAACATGCAAAATGAAACCCTGATATTATCGGATTAAAGATGTGATTCATATGACAGACTTTGTGCATCGGGAACAGATTTTGCTGTGTGGTGAAATGCTGTAAAACCAAACAAATACGTTGAGCAACAATGGCCAATAAGTGCCTGGAAACGCTGCCATGTGAGACTGAAACCCCGAGTGGGATCGAAGTCTAGTGCGAAAATTCTGAGGCGAAGGCAGGGTCACTGACAACGAAAATCCACTTTCCTACTGCATTGAAAAGTTGCATTAAATCTAAGTGTTTTACTTAAGAGGCTGCACTATATATCAGCATGTCAACATAATGATACCATCTGCAAGTCTAAAAACCACAGAGGAGAGGTGTGTGCGTGTGGGTGGGTGTGGCGTTTGGGGTGGGAGAGTCAGATAGATGAGGCTGCTCATGCTGATTCCCTCCACCTGACCCCGTTAATGTCTGACAGTAAAAATTGATGCGCTCAGTTTTCTCTCTGCCCCAATAAACCCGGAACAGCCCCAGATGTTGGCCCTAAGTCCTGTAGCATCATTCTCCTTGCATATGACCACACTTCATTTGCGATCCTTTTTTTATTCTGCAACGGTCTTTTTCTATTTTCGCGCGTGCCCTTTGGGTTGAGCTGCCCCCGTGAAAAACCCCATCTATAACTTAGCTGCAATTCCAGCAACTCTTGCCCCGATCCTCACAAGGTACGACTGAAGAGGGAGGGCGAGAGGTAAAATTACCAGGTGCAGAAAAGGTGGACGACGCTGAGGAGCGTGTAGGGAGGAAGATGTGCACATCCTTAAAGATAAAGTATAAAGAATAAAGATAAAGAATCTCATATGCTAATCATTCTCCATTATTCCACCCCCTCCAAAAAAAAAAAAAACAGAACAGACCACTAAAGAATCAGGCCTTTACCCAGAGGGCTTTGGGGTAGACAACCCCAAAACCTACTGCCCTTTGGGACACCGTGGAAGTGTTCTATTGCGGTTAGGGGAGTCAAGGCGGGTTCCTTTCCCCGCAGAGGTTGCTTAGCTTCTGCTAGTGTGGCTTGCAGGACAATCTTAACATAAAAACAGGCTGGCTGACTATCATCCCATGAAAGAAAAAGGTCAGTCAGATTCTTAATTTTTCGCAGGGAACATAAAACACTCAAACCTTTGATGATGTAATGTAAGTGTATTGGACAACAACATCATTCTTAATTATAGTCATAAATGAGTACTGTCAGGTCACGCCAAGAGGGCACCATCTTTCTTTAGTCTGTAGAATTTTACATGTTTTAATGGACTGTCTTTCCTTAAAATGAGCAAATAAGGCAAGAAAGGATCTTTATAAACTTTATAAACTGATAACTATTCACCATGATACCACGCTGCTGCTGGAGAAAGCTGTCATTGTTTCCAGTTATCTTTCAAAGGAAATATCTAACACATAGCAAAAGATTATTTTAGGTGAGGGGGTGACGCTATCAATTCCTGGGACCTGGCCTTACTCAGAGATGAGTCCTTTCTCCTTCCCATACAAAATAAATCATGCACCACAGATAACTCAATAATAATTATGAGAACCAGATAGCCGTATGTTATAAACAGCAGTATGGGGGATGTACAGCTGGCTGGATTAGCTGGGAGCTGTTTTCTCTGGACTGTAAAAACACACTGGTGACCTAGCAGACAGTATCCAGGGGTGAGGGGAGTGAATCAGGATGAAAAGAACGCTGTGGAGCGAGTGGCGGTCGCGCCTCTGAAAGCGAGTGGGTATGCGGATCAGGCAGCGCTTGGCTCGACCAGCGGTTCTTTTGGTTGGCTGGATTGGGGAGTTTTTTGGAAGGACGGTTGCTGTAATGGGGGGAGGGTACGCTCTGCTCTTTAATAATGGCACTTAATGGCAACCCAGTCTAGGAATGTCACAGACACACATAAAATAGCCTGATTCATTTTGAGGTCCATCCAAGGTTTCCCTTAGTGGGTTCAGATGGTCCTTTTTAGCGAAATTAACTAAATGAAAACTATTTATTCTGATCAGGCATACCTAATACTGTACTAACGCTCTGGGTCACCCAATGTCATCCCTGTGTCCGAGTCCCAATGTTCCTCCCAGCAGCCCCAGAGCATGCTGGGTAGAGGGCCGCCCACATCTCAGTGCCTTTCTCAACCTAACTTTGTGATTCTATAAGATACCTGAGACCTGAGACCTCAGACTTTTCACCCAGCAAAAATGGAAAAATCATGTTCATGTCTCGCTACACTTCAACCTTTCACTGGCTTCTGTCTCACCTTTGTCTAGCCACTGTGGGACATTTATGGGGGTGGGGCTGGCCCAGGGGCTAGCGCTGCATGTGTAACAAATATCTTCCTGCGGCAGCGACACTGCCTTTTTCTCATAGAAAGCTTTTTTTCTCTATGAAAAATGCTCATCGAGTCTAGAATGACAGAATGGATAAGGGGTGCAGAGCATGAATTTCCAAAATGTTTGGGGAGTGAAGGAGTTCATCCCATTTCACTCGGCCAGCAAGGAACGGAGACGATAATGACTTGACATCAATCTGAGATCCAAGGTTCTGATTTGCAGCCAGAACAATCGAATGAAATCGTGCTGTCACGTTAAAGGTCATGCAACGCTATCAAAAATTAAAACACTGCTCTTTAGCTTGCCCTCCGGATTCGTGTTGGGACTGAAAAAATCTCACAAAAACCCACGGCTGTCATGTTACATTAATGGTTCGCTGTCTTCCATCTTAAACGCAAAGCATGCATACAAATTAAGAGCCATTACAACGCGAGCCTTTTGAGTGCCACAATGAGCTCGTGGTCTTAATGCGCTAAATAGCCTTAGCGTGTTCTTACGAGTCCAACGAAAAGCTGGATTGTGAAGCCAACTTTTCCCAGCATCACTGTCGCCAGACCCGCAGGGTGGGCAAGATGAAGTTAGGCGTTTATGTTTCTGACAGGATTCTGCTTATTTATAAAAAAAAACACGCAACACTGTAAAGCAAACTACATTAATGGCTACTCAAAGGTCATATCTTAAGCTTTGTCGTTTCTGACAAGACTAAAAAAATGTGACCTTTTGTCTGTTGCACCGATGATATCACTTTGTACCATGGCCACGGAAACCACAGCGAGGTTTATGTAACAACTCACATTTTTCGTTCACAGGTCTGAAGATAATTCAAGGATGATTCACTCAATCAATCTTGTCTTTGTGCATCGGTACATGGGTGTTAGCAGTAAGCCAGCCACATCTACTGCGCCTAATGCTTTATCTTGTAGCGCTGATAAAAACATAATGGCTTAAAATAACAAAACAGGCAGGCAGACAAAAATTGTATTGTTCTCCCAGGTTTTTGTTTTTTTTATCAATCAAAGGTATCATAGTACTGTAACCAACATTTATTTATTGCAAATTCCATTACATTGAATTTAATTCCCCATCTGCACAACTGTTTTTAAACTGTATTTTTTATACTGTATTTTTCGGTCCAATGTCCGTGTCTCAGTCCATCATGCTTAAATGTCTTACACATTTACATTTTATTTATTACTGTGCACTACAATCGATGCATCATATAGCTGAAGAAGGCAATAAAAGCATCTCAGTGTGACTTTAACTTTATCCGTCATGTGACTGTGACTCGTTTGCAGTGATGATGCTAATTCTCCTTGGAGACGGCAACCTCTCCACAAGGGCTGTTCTACACCAGGGTTGCACATCAGGCAGACAAGAAACTAGGCAAAAGACCTCTTGCTATGTGTTAGTGCCCAAGCGCTTGGACTAACTGGTAATTACTTGGGGATGCAGTTTCATTCTGACAAAGGATGTTTACCCTGAATTTTCTCACAGTAAACGACCAAACAGCAAAAGAACAACATATTGTGGTGTCGGGCGGACCGAGGCATCGCAGGAGCAGAGAGAGACACGGAGACTCGCTAATATCTCAAATAACTGTGGAATAAATGCCACGGATACCGTAGTCAGCTGGAGCAGCTGTCATTACAAGGTTCAAGATTCAAGAACTTTATTGGCCATGTGCGACAGATACATTGGAACATTTGCTTCTTCAGCCACAGAGGAGATTAAAGTTAGTGCAAAACAATACTGGACAGTGCAAAAAACAAGAGAATATGCTGACAAAGTGACTGATAAAGTGCAGTAAACAATGGTACAAAGTGCAGATGTCTTAGACTGACTGTCGCACAAACTGTGGCTGCTGGAAATGCAAATGGTGTGGGGAAGATGTTCTTCACGGTGGTCAGGGACGAGCCTGTCACTGTTGATTCTCTGGCGGTTAACGTCTATACGAGAGGCAGAATGGGAACGTTGATAAGTAAATAATGACTGTTTTTCGTGTTTCAATGAAGCCATTAATGTTTCCTCATTCCAGGCTCTCCGGACCACTTTTAATTTCCACGTTCGAGGAAGGACCTCATTCCAGAAAGCCTACCAATTACGGCGAGAGGGTCACGCTAATGAATCTCTTTAGGAGAAGCTTTGAAGTCATCCTATTTGCGCACATCTCCTGTTCACTTAAGCCGGGGGCCTCGAGCCCAATTGTTCACTGTCTGCACTCATAAAAGCTTCATAATGGAACTAATGAGTGACTCAGGAACTTCGAATAATCATCCTCCATTATTCCTTTAACACAACAAACATACCCACAAATAGCATCCATTCAATTAATTTAACCTGTGTGCTGTGTGGCAAAACCCTTTTTATTGTTCCTCTGCAGTCTTTTGCTTTGGTTTCTTTGGGGAGATTAGTAATTAGATGGAGTATACAATTTTCCCTCCTTTGGACTTTTTGTTTCACCTTATGTAAGTAGCTTTCTCACAGCTGCTCTGGTACATCATTTTCTACCATTGTTCCCAGTCAATGCTGAGGCAGCAGTGGCACTGGGGAAGCTAGTGTTGTTTCCCTACGTGCTGTCCAGCCAGTCCTACGTCGCTCCGCATGTCATGACAGAAGAGAGCCACGGACGTCAGAGTCAAACAAGTACCATTCCAAACCAATGGCTTCCCAACCCACCCCCCAGCCTCGTTGCTCCGGCAGTCGTTAAGCCTCGGCCTCGCTCCCGTCCCTCAAAACCTCCCCCAGGCTAATCTGCCGTTCATTAAATCAGAAACTGCTGGCCTTTTCATCCGCGTTAATGTAAGAGCAACTTGGCCAATGAGGAACGGGGACGATGCCTCCTCTTCATGTCGAGATTTAGGCTAGTCTCAGATCCCACGTGGAGACAGAGGTGGGCGTCAAGGCGGAGGACCCCTGGAGACTCAGGGCTACCTTGTGGCCCCGAGTTTGCACATTAATCTGTCACCTCGGTGCGAACAACAGGAAATATGGCACTGGGCGGAAGTGGGAATGAAGGATGGCAGGCTTTTCCGCCGGGAGGGACTGATTCACGCGGCTGGCCTGTCATGACCCGTCTCTTTCCTGTGAAGACAGTACCAGAGGGCGCCGGCCCAATGCTCTTCCAACAGCCACCCGCTCCGTCTTGCCCAACCCTCCTGGTAAAATGTGCGGCCTCCCCCCACCCGACCCACAGACACACACCAACTGCTCTCTCTCTCTCTCTCTCTCTCTCTCTCTCTCTCTCTCTCTCTCTCTCGCGAGAGAGAGAGAGAGAGAGAGAGAGAGAGAGAGAGAGAGAGAGAGAGAGAGAGAGAGAGAGAGAGACACATCTAGCACTCGCCTTTTCCACACTGACTCCACCATCCCCGTCCCTGGAGGGGGGGCATTTAACCATCCCCACCCTGCTGAATGTCTCTACCAGTCCATTTAGGAACCAGTTCTTAATCTCCGTTCCAGTGTGATTCTGTAGAGGATGCCTCACCATCCATGTCGACAGCAAAGAGACAGGATCGTCTCTGTAAGCGTCTGGAAACAAACCCTCCTTCTTCCAAAGTATCAAATTAGGCCAAACTGTATTTGGAGTTTATCGTCGAAACATTAATATTAATCAATATATAAATATCCTACTCTTAAAAGCACTCACTTTGTATTACCACTTTTACAGAGATCTGGTCGATTTCCCTCACAGAAAACACTTTCGACACAGTGGTATAGTCATTGTCTCTGTGGCCATTGCCCCAAATAAAGAGGCAGTGTGATGTGGGAACGTCTTCCTCTCCTCTTGTCAGCAGGCTGACACGGTTGATCCTCCAAAAACAGGTTCATTTGTCACAGAAGAGGGAAAGGGGCAGCCAGAATGCACGAGGAAATCTGCAGGCAGACTCGGTTCCTTTTCTCCTCCTCCATCTGCCTGATACGGGAGGCTGGCTTCCTCTTTCAGCCCCGACCTTTCGGCCAGAGGTCAACGGGGTCGGCCGCTGAGGCATTGTGGTTAACAGGATGTAGGTCAAGAAGACGGAGGGCCAATTTCCTGTCGCGGTGGGGAGGCTGACTCAGGGGCAGCTTCAGAACAGCTCTGCCTGTGTGGAAATGGTGACTGCATACACTCCCCCCCCCCCCCGCTCCTCCATCACTGGAGTTGTGCCCAAGAGGTTGACGATCTCAGCACAGTGCTTGCATCCAGTGCACTCAGGAGACCTTTTCTGCTTAAGCCACTGCTGCTACTTTCCCATGGCCCGTGCTGTTCTAAAACCCGACTGAGAGCTTCGGTTTGGAAGCGAGATGAGTCTGGGAAGTTCTCAGGGCGACATGGAGCTGCCGGCCGCGTTTGGCTATGCTCAGCGGGGTCAGAAACGTCCGCGGCCAGAACATAACAGCCTCTCTGACAAAGCAGGGCATGGGGCAAACGAGAACTGGAATCGTGTCCAACAGGCTGTCAGGTCCCATCCTGCATGGGGAGCCGCTGTTATACCTTTGAGGAGAATCCATGATTCAAGTTATTTTATGAAATATCCAGCTGTCTGCTGTGAATGAGGGAGGGGGACTGTGGAAAACTCTGAGGCAGCTGAGAAATGTTGACTCATCAGAAAGCTGTACGGCCTTTTCCCTGGTCTACAGTAAAACAGCAACAGCAACATCAAGCAACATTTCAGCGAGATGGTTTGCTCATGTTTTCCCCATTATCTGAAGTTCTCCATACAAAGCTACTTGGGCATCAGATATCAGAATCGGCATTCAGGGTAAACATCTAAAGTCTTAACTTGCATTTCGGAGAAATGGTACCTAGATTTCTCAGGACCTCAGGCATTACAACTCTCAGGGTATGGTCTAACAATTCTTGGGTTGCCTGTAATATGGATATCATGATCCGGCCTTGTCTGTCATTCCCCTGTTAGGCCAGCTGGTGTCGCTGGCCATCCCGTTCTGTGTTCCACTAGTGCCCCTTACTTCCTAACATGTTATCTGGCTTTCCATATGGCTAAATGGGCTAAGTGGGTAGCTCTGAACCTAGCAACTCCTATGTCAAGGGTTCGAGGCTGGTTAGAGTGCAGCCTCACCTGTATGAATGTTTTTTTGGTGCCTTTGATTGAGTTTCCCCTAAGTTATGTCCTTGTATTCATCCATTTCAGGTTTGTTTTGTTGCTTACAGGCATACTGCACTGCCTATGCCTGCTCTTATCGAATCTTGGCAGCTAAAACCAAAGGCCACTAGGGAGATAGAGAACAGGATGACCAGCGCCACCAGCTGGCCAAACAGGGAAATGACTTCTGTGTCCCAAGAAACAGTGAAATCCGGTCCCCGGTATCTCCTACCCTCTGTTTCCTATGACAGACGCCAATCTCGCAGAAACACTGTGTTGGATAAGATTTGATAGGAAGTGGAGTAAAATCATATGTGATCGGTAGCGTAAAACACTTAAAGTGTGAAAGGCTGTGAGAAAAGCGCAAAGCCATAATGAGGGGTACTGGAGAAAAAGAGGACATCTTTCTAGGTTTTATCTGTTTATAACATTTATGAATCTGGAGACGTTATTGGTATTCAGAAGGAGAAGAAAGCAAGCAGTGAGACTGACTCTCCAGGAGATGTTTTACACTGCGACAGCTTCTGGAGGAGAAAATTGAACATAATACATCATTAACATTTATGGTCCAGCAGGATCCAAGGCGGAGACGAAAAAAGAAAATAAAATGAAAAAAAAAAACATTTTAATATTTGCTCAGCATTCAGTTTGGCCCACAGCAATAACAAACGTGTCTGCAGAACATTGTGCAAAACCTGTATTTGTGCAGCAAAGTAAAGACCTCGGATTTATTGTCAGACAGGTTTTATTTGAAAGGCATTTTTTTTTCTTTCAGATGAAAATCATGGAAAACCAGGAATAAGCATTTTGGTAGGTCCTTTACTCACTGGTTAATTGCAGATTTATCTGAAGGTGCACGCATATCTAGTTTGGGTGATGTTTCGCACCTTTCCATATGGCCCAGATTATTTACCGAAGTGATCCGAGCCCCATGTCGCCTCCTAGGGTCCAACAGCGATGTCCCCTCTTCAGATTTGAAGCCGCAGCCTGCGAATCAGCAGTCCAGCTCCATAACGACTTGGCCACCTGCTGCCCATATGGGGCTGGGAGCCGGCTGATTATGTTAATTACAGGAAGTGAGGCGCGTGCTGGCAGCAGTGCCCGCCCCGCGTCCCTGACGGGGCTCTGCTGCCAGCAATGGCAGTCTGTGGTTTTTCCTAGCGCCCATGGTGTGAAGGCTGTGGTGGCTCACGGCTAATAGCCACTGCGGACGTCGGGGTGGGCGGGGGGGGGTTTCTTGCAACCCTCCAGGCACTT
>JAABNX020000047.1:5695054-5723955 GCA_015163995.2 Mormyrus lacerda | reverse complement strand
ACACACTGACTCTGAACCCCCTTTCACATGCTAGCAATAGTAAAATGGGTGTAAACTGTGGAATAATTTATGCTTTAACCATGAGATCATTTAGGTATCATGCTGAAATCTAAAACGAAACTTGGAAATATCTCATTTATTTTCCATACGAAAATAAGAAAAGAAAAAAAGATTGTATTACTTATGTCCATCTGATTTTTCCAGATTTTGTATGAATAAATACACATGCTGATTAGTGCCAACTGTATGTTCTCATTTTGTTCCCAGACGGTTTAACTCTCCAAAGCCATGGATGGATCACAGCTAATTAGTGCTTTTAAGCTTTGTGAGATGGACACTTTCTTAATCACCATAATCGTCCTAGATTCAGAGCTTTTTCCCCATATTTTTCCCTATAGAAACTGAGCCCCAGCCCTCTGTCTCCACATGTCACCGTGGCAATGACATCACGCTCTCCGGCCGGGGAACACAAGGGCTCTCGGGGCGTGTGATGGCACAGAGGAGGTTCCACTGATGTACGTGTGACCCAGGACAGGGGTCTGCTTCCTGTCCCTGCCCCCCTCCACCCGCCACCCTCTATCACCCTCTGTCCAATCCTCCACTGCAGAACCTCTCCCAATTCAAAGGGGTTGGTGCATCTGAGCTAACAGCCTGGTCGTTATAAACCGGGAATGAAGCATGGCAGATCGGAAGGGGGGGGGATAAACCAACATGTCAAAATCTTCCTTGAGGAAAAACAGCAGGTCACTTCAAAGCAATCCTTTACACTCTCGTGACACCCTGCTTTTGTGTTTTTTTTATTTATACAGTATTTTACGTTTCACCTATTTTTTTTTTTAAAATCACTGTCTGTCTCCGAGTCTGAATGCAAAATGCTTGCATATGGGCCATAAGCAGAACTGCATTTGCATCTCAGATTACAGATGGAAATGACCCCCCCCCCATCTAAAGCCAATGCTGCATCCCCTCCACCCAGTCCCGACAAATTGCTCTCACCAGGTGAGTTTGTGCCTCTGTCACTCTGACACTCTTTCCCAGCCTCCTATGAGGGAGGGGGGAGGAGGCCCCTTCCAAGGGCCAAAGGCCAGACCATCCCCACCCCCACCAAAATAAAATAAGGACTGCGGCAGGCCCGCAAACTCGTGACAACAGCGGGGTTGTTATTGTGGGACCAGAGAAACATCGTAGTGGGGGGGTTCCGTTTATACTCCGGATTAAAGGCAGTTCTCACTTGTAAATGTAAACGGGAGATCAGGCACAGTCCAGTCTGTTTTCTGCGCCCCAGACCAGACGTCTCGTAATTATCCTCTTGGGCGTTTAGCTAATAACAATTTTGTGGGTTTATTTTAAATCTATAAAATGCGCCTTACAGTCTTTTTTTATTTAGTTCTCTGTCCTGACCCAGTGCTGTTTCTCTGTCATGTTATAGTGATCAAATTTTACGTTTTGCCACTAAACGATGTCATGTACGTTCTGGAAATGAAATGAGAGCCGCCACATCTTCTTCCCGCCCTCTAATTAGTCCTCTGTGAGAATTCTGTCTCTTCTGCTGAAAGCTGGACGCGTGTGATTATTCTCACGAGCCCTGGCGCGTCGGCTGCAGACTCTGTGGGTTGCCAGATCGGCTTCCCGTATATCTCTGCTGGCAGGACGCTCGGCAGGCCTGCCGCAGACCCTGTTCCCACCGCCGGCATCGCGGGACGGAGACACTCCGCTGTGTTTTTATTAAGCCTGCGGGGTGCGGCAACGTTTCGACCTCCCGACAAGAACTCAAAAACAATAAATTCACCGCAAGCTTTTGTTTTTTTTTTCCACCAAAAAAGCTGAGCAGTAACACAGACTCTTTCCCATCGCCTGTCCGGTAAAAAAAAAGAAACAAAAAAAAAAAACAAATGTGAATGATGTCTCACCCACACAATCAATGGGGAGGTCTGTGGAAAAATGATGCTCAGGGCTGGGGGGGGGGGAGGGAGGGGGTGCACATGTGCACCTGGAGCCAGCCCAGGTACCAGTGGCTCATTCTGACAGGTTTCATATTAAATTACCCACAGAGACCCCCCCTGCAGCTAGAGGTCCCCTTGCACATGGCCCCTGGTCCTGAAATACCCTTTAATTGGATGACTTTGACCAGCACTCAACTTTGACCTTCAAAACATATTCAAAGTACATGAAGAAAGTTCCAGAATGCATCTCTTTATCAATTTATGACTACGGAGAAGCTGTAATAAAGTCCCACTCTTAAGGAAAAAGGATCCAATCAGCCGAGTTAGACTGAATTAAATTGGATTAAAACAGTCACACTGGATGGGTAAAGAGTCTGCAGAGATGGCTGGGTCGCTGGGGCTGAGCTGTCAAAGCACACGGCCGGCTCATCGCTCATCGTTACCTTTATGGCATCCGTGTCTCTCGGCATCAGACACGCGCCTTTAACAGACTATGACACGGGGTAAACGCACTTTGCGCTCTTCTGCACTCGCTACCTCTGAACTCCACGCTGCTCAGACACGCTGCTTATCTGGGCTGCTCTCGTCTCAGTACAGACGCTCCCTGGGTTACGATGGTTTTCCACTTTCAGTACATTATTCAATAAATTACATGAGATAATCAAGATTTTGCCCAGCTGTAGGCTAATGCAATTGTTCTAAGCATGTTTAAGGCAGGTTACCGTAGGTTATGAGAACCCAGAGAGAGGCTGTACTGATTAAGAAAGTGTCTATCTCACAAAACTTAAAAGTGCCAGAATTTAAAAGTAATACACAGATACACACCTGCACCAAGACACAGACGAGGGCCCAACACCCTGGCACGTCAGAAATATCTTGTCTGGCCCTTAAAAAGTGCCGCCAGACGGGCATGTCGTTTAGGGATTAGCCTCTGATACACTGAGGTGTATTTTATTTCTGACGTCTGTCTGACTGTGTAAACTCTGAGTGCTTCAAAGCTGCGACCCGCACCTCCAACTGCCCCCCCTCCCACCCCCGAGAGCTAAAATTACTGGTCAGCCACCTGAACTGGTCTGCTGGGATGGGGGAGGGGGGTCCTGGTCAGCCTGCTTGCTGAAGCGCACACACATACCCAGGTCGGCTTCAGAGAGTCCAGTTCACCTGAAGCACCCCCATCCCCTGGAGAGTGACAGTAGAGCAGAGTATCACAGGAAGCCTGAAGGCCACACAGGCCGGGTCAGAGCCGCCGTACTGGAGGAGGTGACAAGTGAGACTGGCTCCCCAGAGGAGTTACGGAGAGGGCACAGTGCCCCCCCCGTCCCACCCACACACACACACACGTACACACACACACACACGTGCCCAGCTGTAGTAAACACTTCCCATCATGCACCCTGCCGTGTTACATGACTCACCCAGGAAGAGATGTTTGACTCAACAGCAGGTGAGGTAATGATCTCGATTTCCCACCAGGAGAGCCACCCCCCACAGATAGGGAAGCAGACATGTCACAGCTTGCCCCCCCACCTGTCACTGAGGTCGGCTGGTGGTCAGCCACGTGGTATCTGGGCCCCACAGTACCGCAAAGCCTGTGCTTCTTCCGGCCTGAGCTAACAGGCTGCGACAGGCTCACTGATTTACTCCTTTATGCATTTATATTTGTATTCTAATCTGCATCAATCTTTCAAGAACCCCCCCCCCCCTTATCAAACATACAAAAAAATTGGGACACCCAAAAGAATGTCACTTTCACAGAGCGGCGCCCTCTGCTGGAGGCCAGATTATTTACTTTTCTGTGACAGCATAAAGCCATGCATCCTCTTTCTTCCTCTCCAACAGCTCTGTTCTGCAGACCTGATCAATATTCTTTAATTATAACCTACGTTTTTAAAAATTCCAGCATCATCAGTAGGGCGAGGTTAAGGGACTGCATGTTGTGACCATCCGCTGGACTGAGGAACTTAAAATGATACCCCCATGCACTCTGTATGGTGCAGCATCCATGTTAACAGTGTTCCCAGTGACAGTGGGAACGGTAACAACACAGCCCCATCGCATAAGCTAATATCCACTCACACACCCGGCTCAGGTGTTACATTCTGGCAAGAAACCTGGGCTGAAAAGTGGCTTTTATATAGGTGGGGGGGAGCCGTCTCCCCACACAGACGGGGATGATTATATATCTGGACTCAGACAGCCCATACCTGGGTCTGAATTAGAGCATGTGTGTGTGTGTGTCTGTGTGTTTGTGCTGTATGTAGAGGCCCCTCAGAGGAAAGAACAAGCATCTGCCCAGACAGCCCAGTTCTCCACAGTCTCAGTGGTGGCTACCGGCTCCTACCAGCCTGACAAAGAGCAGCTTAAAGCAGACATCAGCTTCAGGTTCCTTTATTATATTTTCTATATTTTGAAGTACATTTACCCATGAGCTCCACAGCAAGGCCCTTCCTGGGAATGGAACCAACAACCTTCCTTTTTCCATAACTCTAGTCCAAACCAGGGTACAGGTAAGTGGGACATTTTCCCGTTGAGGTCTTAGACTGAGTGCTACTGCAAGGTCGTGCAGGGGAAAGTTCTGCGTGGCGATTGTAATCAATGTATAAATTAATATTGCAAAAGCACAATAACAGGGTATGAAGTACACAGGCCCATCTGTTTTGGTACAGAATTCTCTGATGGGCCCTAGAGTCCAAAATGAAGTGTTTTCCATCTACAGCCCATAATAGTCTATGCATCCGTGTCCTCATGTGTTACATCATTTGCGGAATACGAATCCAGTTCTTTTTGGTCGCGATTAAGCTAGTTAGGCTCTTTTTTAATTTAACTAATCCTTCAGAATCCAGCGGCCGTTTGTGCATCTCCGCATGTTGACATCGTCTAGCGCTGGTTTTATCCGACCGGATGCCATGTGATCAGTTAGCACGATAGCAGCTAATCGAGGCTAGACTCTGCAACTGTCGCACCATGTGACTACATCATGCCCCCCCCCCACCAGCCCTGTAACTATGGGTTCTTGATTATAACAGGAAAACAAACAAATCCCGTCCCGTTCAGCCGCTTCTCGCTTGACAGTAGGATCCAAATCCTTCACCGTCATGCCCAACATGGAGTTAACACAGCAGCACAAAGCCTACAGACAGCCTCAAAATACTCTCCCTCCCACACGTGAAAGCACGTTTTTTTCTCTTCATTGACATGCTCCTCACTCCGCAGCCTGTGGCACCTCGGGGATCTAAACTTACTCCCCAGCATTGAAGGGGGAGCTGATGGGCACAGCACGGACAGCCTGACTGCCGCCCGCCCTGACGAACAGCAAACTAACCGAGAGCACGTCGCTTCACAGATGTCACTCCGCTGTACTTTGCACCCCAACCCCCATCAACGGAATGTGGATAAATAAGGGCCTAAACACGGATGGCGGGGGCCATCCCGACAGGACGGCATCCTACCAAAATACACAGGATTGCACTGGGGGCATTTGAGCTGTCATGACCCCTCTGGTGATTTAATAGGACACGGGGTGTATGAGTGGCTGGACCACCAGTGCTGACCTTTTGACCTTTGACCTCGTCTGCATAAACATGCAACAGTATAAAAGCATGGTTCAGATTCCAAAAGTGATAAACTGCCCCACGCCCTTCCCCATTTTACACCCCATGGACACTCTTGCAACCTCAAAACCAATGGCTGACAGATGACTGGCCCCCAACATCTTCCAGACATTCCATCCCCACGCAGACGGCTGCGATGCAAGACTAGCCCAGCCCACCGGCCCTTTGTCTAGCAAAACTCCGGATAATCAGTTCACAATAAACCCATCAGAGCCACGAGCTCAGTCATCCGCGTATGACACTTCAACCCGACACGCTTTGCGGCAGAAGAACGGCCCCTTTACGCTTCCCCTTTTGCGCGGCATCTCAAAACACACTCTGTATACACAAGCCTGCTGTGCAGAGAACAGGGACAGGGGCAAGAACCCAGCTCCCTGGGTCACATCCCAGAGGTCTCCTTCTGCCGCATCCATGGCCAGTTAAAAAGTGTATTAATAGCGGGAAGCTGCAGGTTGTTTTAGATAGAAATAAATAAATGTAATGAAAGCAGGAACTAAGACTGCGTATATAATGTAGTGCAGGGGCGTCCTTAGGCATCATTAAGATGTTGTTTACCCAAATAAACGTGTAATTATTGGTTTAAGAATAGTTTGCCATCGCCCCCACTAAAGACTCAGCCTCCCTATCCATTCATCTCTTACCTGGGAACTGATGTAATGCATGTATTTTATTTTCCATCTATGATCAATACGGCGTCAGTGAGAGCGGTACCTGTTTCTCGTCCCTGTTGGTTCTGGAAGCAGTACATAAAGAGGTCCAGACTCATCTAAAGGGCTCCGAACCACCAGAAGCAGCACACACAATAGTCAGTTGGGGAACCAGCCAGTTATGGGTGGGGTCAGAGTTAGAACAGACTGATTACTGTATGAACCCCCCTCCCCGCTAATGTCTGAGAGGCGGCGAGATCCCCGCCATGGGGCTGAGCCATCGCTGCTTTCAGTGAGCCGCCACATGACAATGACGCCCAGCTGGCACGTTCCACCCCAAGCTGTTTGCTGCGGAAGCTGGGAGAGGAGGAAGGAAGGAGGTCCAGCCGCCGAATAGAGGCTTCCTGGCCTTTTTTTTGGTATGTTTTTGCGAGGAGTAAATCTTCAGTGCCAGAAGATGGGCCCTGTCTTTTGCAGTGACCTACTCAGCCTTATCTCCAGGCTCAGAGGTCCCACGTGGGCCGATAACACCCCTGCAACGCTCACAGGTGAGCTCACCTTCTTTTAAAAGCGCCCCCCCTAGGCGTGGGGGGGCAAGGACACTCCCGCATGTCACAGTTGGCTGCGACTTCACCCCACTGCAACCGTCACTTCCTGCATGACACTCTGCAAACCTGATTCGCTTGGTGCCTCAGACATCCGACACAGCCACTGGACCGAGCCTCCGGGAAAGTGGACGAAATTGCAGGACCAGGCGTGGGCCAGAGGACCGTGACGCCCTGGTGACAGACGCCCGGCTGCACCAAGCATCACCCACTGCTCAAAAAACTCCCTGATTGTCAGCCATTCCTGACGCATCCCCAAGATGCCCCCCCACCTCCGCTGTCAACTGCAGGTGATTTTTACTCTGGAAACCCATTAACCTCACAGATCGTGGAGCTGACGTCGCTCGTAACCCCTTTGTGGGGCTTTAAAAATCACCAAATGTTCCTTCACACCCAGCAAGCCAAACGTTTGCACCTGTGTTTTTTTTTCACAAGCCAAACGGCTGCTGTGTGACGAGGACAGTGACGGCTCCAGGCCCCTTTATAAAGGCTGTCGAGTGAGACCTTTCATGTTACATTAATGCAATATAGCGCATATTGTGTATTTTCAGAGAAAAATCGTTAAGGGTGCCCTTCTGCATAGTTTTTCATGGTCTAATAAATGTACTCCATATAAATCCAGTATATTCCGGCTTCTATAAGGTGCAACGTATTCATGCTCCAGCAGGGCGGCGCCTTTCACCTGGACACCCCTTGCTGGAACCCAGATCAAATGGAAACAATGGAAACCCCACAGTCGGAGACCCTGCTGTTGTGTGAACAGCCCCCCCCCCCCATACACACACACACTGCCTTGCCCCACCCCCTCCCTGGAACCCCACTGCGCCCCAATTCCGTGGCTCACGCCACACTTCCTCCTTCTTACACTCTCACTCGCCGTTCTCGGGAGAAATTCACAGAGGACACACAGCCCGCAATCACATCACTGTGGCTCCTCCCCTTCTGATAAGACCCGCCCTTTTCATATCCCAGAAACTCAAGGCTCAGACAGCACAATGCTCCAACACGGGATGAGTACATAACAATCCGAAGACGGTCACGTCTCGTTCTGAAGATAAAGCCGCCCTTTACAATTCTACATCATGATGCTAAGTCATCTCACCTATCCAAAACAAAAAAAAAAACTAAAACGTTCAGTCAATAATATCTAAAACCTCATAAGTATACATCTACAGAAACTGGACCTCTGTAAAAAAGCCAGGCAAACAGATGGACAGAAAAGCATCTGTTTGTGCGAGATAAGATACTTCCACTTGTTGTTTTTATGAGTATAGGTATATATAAATTCTTTCACATATCACATTCCTATGAGACACACAAATAATGACGAGAGCAAAGCCTGGGGGCCGGCAGTTTATCCCTGAAACACTGTTCGGAGATAACAGCCCATCAGTAATACTATTGCTTTTCTGGTCATGGGATTTGAACTAGCAACCTTCTGGACATGGGGACAGATTCTTAACCACACAAGTCCTACGTTTAAGTAGGTATTTTTCTATTTTCAGAATGGAAGACACAACCAATGTGGAGGAATGGCCAATTTTTTTCAAAAGCATTAACAGCAAAAACATTGCTTAAAGATAACATGGTGATTTCCAGTAGGTATTTGATATTCGGTATGATTTTAAGAACTGTTAAAAACGCAGTGTAGAAACACTTGGAAATAGTTTGTCATCATACTTTAAGTAGACACCACCCTGATGCAATCACAAATTTATACAGTGGGTTTCGTTTTAAGTTCCTTATTTATGGACAATAATCATAAGAATGCGGTCCAGAACTGATCCCACTTCAAATGTGCTTTTGCTTTTCCCGCATGTCATCTTCAGGAAATCGCGCGCCGTCAAATCCCTCATGCCGTGCATTGTGGGTATAAAGCTAAACACACTCAACCATGCATTGTAAAGTGGTCTGTCAAGATGAGCTGCAGGAGCTATTTATTACCGGCTCCCATTCAAGTGTTGGGATACAAGCAATTTAACAAGTCAGGGAAATAATATAGGCGAGGCGCATGGTAATCAGCGGAGCGCCAAAGACGGTATACGAGGGCCCTAATTCATCATATACGATTCGAGAACAAAATGTCACAAATGTGGACAAATAGATTAAACATGAAATGGAAAAATAAAACGCAAATAAGAAAGCGGTTAATGCCATGTAGAGCACGGATATCCTCAGAGGACTACCTTTTCGTCCCATTTCCTACATCTCTCCCTCACTACACACAAAACGATCGGGTCACGCTAAATTTAACTCGCATCCACATATTACGGGAGTAATTAGCAGCGTAAACATTGGAAACACACTAAATAAAACTTTTAAAGTAGGCAGACACCCGTCAGGCATTAAAGCTGTGAGTATGATGTCAGTTGTAGGCTGGATCGCAGCCCATATGTGTCCGCCGTGAACCTGGGAATGACCCACCGACGGCGCTCGATCCCCGCCCCGTGTTTCTCAGCACCGCCGGCTGTCAGCTTCGTCTGAGCCGGGGCGACGGGCCAAAACACATCCGGCATAGATCTCACAGCATGTTATATACAGGCTGAATGCATTTATAATTATATAAATTTACCTAAAAAGTGCGTGAATTATAAATCAATAATACACATATGTTTAAGGATTCGAGTGTATGTCAAAACAAAGGGTTACAACCAGAATTAATGCTCCTTTTAAATCTTACCCATTGTAGAAAATAAATAAGTAAATATTATGAACAACTAATTGCATTTGTTTTATTTCACAGAAATTCCGGGAGGCGAGGATTTCATTTCTGGTGACATTTAATGTTTTTTTGTAAGTATTTTGACACAGAAGCACGAACATAATCCTGTGAATAACGAGCTGCTGCATTTGCAGGCTGACCCCTAGCAAAATACTCATCGACCGTGCAAATTTGCATTTCCGAAACGGGCTGGGTGCTTCTGTAGTAAAAACAGACAAAACGATGCGGAAACGCTTCTGTCAGAAAACGCAACAATTACTTTCCCACATAACTCAAGAAGACATTGAAATCTGCCACCATTTATCGTCGTATCTTACAAATCTTTAAGGATTTTTAAATAATGCTTCTTTCGCCCCTTTCATGCAAGTTAGTAAGGGCAACTTTTTCTTTCACATTTCAGGATGAAAAATGCGTCCTTGGTCGAAAAATATCAATGGACATAAATATTGCTACCTATGGGACTCAAATCAAGTTGGACTGGTGTAGTTTATAGAAATAAATAAATAACAATAGTCTCAAAACAAAAGAAAGCAAGGTTTGACTTGTACAGGAATAGAGACATGGTGCACGATTATCAGGAGCAGATTATTCAGTTAACAATGGAAGAACAACCTCCCGATCGAGATGCTATGGATGTCAGCAATATGTCATCGCATATAGCCGCGGTCACACACGTTAAATTTCGTTGTATCGATGTACCCTTACCTCCAGTCGGGCTGGGTGGCGCATCGCCACAGCAGCACCTCGCCGATAATGACAGGAGGTACAGGACAGTCAAAATTTCAAAGTTTTCTTTCCACTGCCGGATGGTCATATCGCCCGGCTTGGGAAGAAAATGCGATGAAATCCCTTCACAGCGGCTCCACCATAATATGAGAATCAAACAGCTGATGGGCAGGATGTAAGAGACCCGCAGCTGGAGGGATCCCGCAGACCCGTGACTGCATGCGAACTCATCAACTTTAATGTCAGGTCTAAAGTCCGAGGAAGAGGTGCGTGAGAAAGAAGGCGAAGAGCGAAAGAGAGGCGACAGCGCGGTGCAAATGGCATGTGGCTCTCGCAGACATCGGATCAAGCTGTTTTTACAGTGAAGCGAAGTCATGTCTTCAAGTGCGACCATGTGCGTTGTCAAAGGCGTCCGCGGGGTCCTAAAGCCGATCACGGCCACGGCACGTTTTTTTGGAGTGATGTTGGCTTGTCCAAACTCTACATAAATCTAACCGTCCACCACCCGCTAACCCTAATCAGGGTCATGAGGTGTGGGAGCTGAAGCACAGGGCACAACGCTAGGGTACATCCTGAATGGAATGCCAGTCCATCGCAGGGCACGTACGTGCACACCATCACACAATACTAATTAGCCAAGTTGTATTTTCTTCACAATGAGAACCCCCACAACCTAAGATGTGCGAGGAAGCAGGAGTTCCTTCCGAATCAAATTCTGAAAATTGTTGCAATCCAAGAACCCTGATTTACGTAACTCATTTCATATTGTATTTTGTATGTAAATATGTCTGTGACTGTTATGATTATTACAGTCTATCCCTCGATTATTACTCCATCCAGTCATCCATTAATCCATCCATCCAGCCATCCATCAATCCATCCGTCCATCCATCCATTGTCCAAACACTTATCCTGGGCTAGGCTGTAGTTGGGCCTGGTGTCTACCGCAGGCATTGCAGTGATCAGGCCTGGGTTACTCCTTGGTCCGGATGCCAGTGAATCACAGAACCACACTCACGCACACAGCGATGCACTACAGGCGATTTAGAGGTGTTAATTCACCAGACTGCATGTCTTTGGCCGGCGAGAGGGTACTGGGTTACCTGGAGGACAGGAAACTTGCGCTACATGAATCATTTACCCATATTTCAACGGTTTATCATGGACAGGGTCATGGGTGTTCATCTTTCTCATTTAATTAAAAAGCGCTTTCGTAAAGCATGAAGCGGCTTCCTGTTTGAACTAACCAGCCACTGCAAACATGCAGAAACGTTTCGGAGCTCCTGGTGTGTTCAGGGAGCACCGAGCTGGCATCCCACACGGAGAACCTCCACAGGCCAGCAGATGCTGTGGTTCCACTCTGTTTAATACAGAACTGCGTGACGTGATGCCCGCATGGCCGACCGTTCTCCCACGGCCGCAGGACGATGTCTGGGGCCGAGTCCACACCTGAGGCACCTTGGAAATGGTGAAGATGGAGCGATTCCAGGGAGTATTGATTAACTCAAGCTTCAAGCCACAAGTTAATTCACAATGTGACATCAAGTAAAAATTAATCACTTTATAACATTTTTAATCAATTATATTAGAGTACTGCCGTGTGACGGGTACCCCATCCTGAGTTATTCACTGCCTTGCGCCCTGACACTGCCAGAAAAAAGGGTGCAGGCCTCGTACAGTGTGTTCCCCTGCAAATAACGTTAATGTACCCCAATGGTACAAAAATGCTCCTCAGTCCATTTTTGTACCTTAAATTAGACTAAAAGGTACATTTACCTACAGCTAGGGTACAATTGGCAGACCCTTGAGGATACAGCGCCAGTGACAAGTACTGTAATTGTACCCTCACAGGACTTTTTTTTCTGACAATTTAGCTTCCAGAATCGGCTCTGGACCCCTGCAATCCTGCATAGGACAAGTGGGTACAGAAAATGGATAGATGGATGGATGGATATTAGAGTACTCTACAGGAGGGAAGGGCTATAGAGCAATGGGGTGGCTCAGTGAGTAATACTGCTGCCTTACATCTCCAGGAGGGGGCGCCAGTGGTGGATGGATACTCTGGCAGATCTAGGGTACCTTGGATGCTGAAAAACATGCTTCTGCTCAGCAAATTGTACCCATGCTAGACCTCATATTTCTTTTTATTGAAAGTGCCAACACTGCTTTGGGGGGCCAAAGGTGATATTTTGTCGGGGGGAGAGATTTCTAGGTGACCTCCTGAGTCACAGGCCACTTTGAACACTGTGGTAGGAGGTTCGAATCCCACCCTGGCTCAGTGTGTATGAAGCTTGCATGTTCTCACCCTGTTCCATGGGGTTCTTGCTGGTAGTCTGATTTCCTTTCACACTCCAGAGACTGGCATCTCTAAATTGCCTGTGTGTGAGTGTGACGCCCTGAGATGAACTGGCATACCTGTGGAAGATGAGAGGACTAGCTTTTGGTCCACGTGCACGTCCATGTGCAGCTAGGGGCAACATTTTAATGGTTTCCAGCAAATTTCCTCTAAAAGGAGGCGCAGATGGTTGAAACAACACAGAATCCTATCTGTCCCCTGCAGTTCTTCTCCCATCCTCTAGGGGGACATAAAGGGTCGTTATGCTAAGAAGAAACTGACAGATCGTAAGAAACAGCCACCCATTCAGTCTGGGTATGTCCATGAAAATCCAGCTGAAAACCTCAGTGGCCGCCACATAGACCGCCCCGGGGGGGACCTCCCAGATGGTCACAGGTGGCTGCTTTGGGTGCCGGCGGGGCCAGTGACTGCCTGGAATGCCATGCCATTCACCTGACTCCACTGCAAATGGCAGGATGTAAATACATGTCTTCTATTTATAATAAGCACATGCAGAATATGATGTGTTGACGTTTAGTTACCAAATGTACTTAGCTATGGTACAACAGCAGGCCCTAGTCCTGATTAAAGATATAATTTAGTCTTACAATCAGAATCTTATGCACCTTCTTACAATCAGAACCTTCTTATTTGTGACCGTTCCTGTAAACTTTAGCTATTTCCAGTTACAAGGCTGTCTTTCTGAATGAGTTATTTGCCCTTTGGTTCAAACAGAAATTTGGTACAGGGGATAATTCATGGCTAACCTCTACTTTTGAGTTATTTGATGCTTGATTTCCTCTGTAATGGGCCGTATGGATGGCTTTCACATTCACCTACTCCAAGATGGATGGAGCAAGGGCACAAGGTCAAGTCTTAGGTTAAGTCAGCTGCGTGTTCCAATCATGTAGGCTGATGGTATCGCCTACCCAGGATGCCCCACCGCTTTAAAGAACCTCATTGCAAACAATCATTGGCCGGGTGCCTTAAGAATCACTCCAGAGGACACCAATCGATGTGGAAAAGTGAAACGCATGTCACCGTACGATGCGTCAGCCATGAAAGTTCTGCAGTTTGACATAAACAGGAAGTGACATCGTCGAGTCTGTGTTTTTTCACAGGTCACTCTAGCAGCAGAGATGAAAAGCGTCATAAATAAACCCGCATCAGAAATTCGCTTCTCTTTTAATGAACATGAACTCTCACTTTACATTTGGGCAGTGCTGAAACCTGACATCTTTGGGGAAACAATCGAGGAAGGGCATGACGGCGTACGCGGGCTGCCAATGTACCGCCGTCAGCAGCCGTTTGAAGTTGGAGAGGCTGGTGAAATGAGGAGATGGCAGCTCGCCGTCCTGGGCGGTAATTACGGCAGTGAAGCACAGACCAGGGGGACGTCTGCTTTTAAACATGCAAATTAAAAGAGAACAAATTCCTTCTTCTGGGTCAAATCTTATTACTGGCCAATAGAGCGGCCAAAATGAGCCACTTGTCAGGAGCATTTGTGGTCATTGTAAATCTTTCCTTGTGGTATAAGTGGACTCTTGTGACCTCAAACGCCTCTTTATTGGCTCTAAACAATCGGTCATTTATCCCCCTCACAATTAAATCCGTTCATGCAAAGTAACGACCTGTGGTTTCACTTTATTGACATATAGGGACTCGTTCCGACGTCACCAAAAGGCAAACGATTGGACCGTTTGCATGGAAGTAGGAAAATTGCATCTATTTGGAGCATACAGATGTCTTACATTTTCAGCATGAAAATGTAACTTGGGGTGACTTTTTCACAGAGTGAAATTGCTTGTGTTCAATCTGAAATGTCTATCTGAAAGTACAACCTTATTTAATTAGCTGTCTACTAATATTTAGGGTTATATTTTGATATCTTCAGGCAGCAAATTCAGCGGAGTTCCTCTTTTTACAGGAATGCATTTGAGGCGCACAGAATGAGGACAGAAACGGTTCGACTAAAAATCCCGCAGTAGACAATCACGCCATGCCCGTTATGCCAAACACAGCATGTGCAGCAACCAGCAAAGAATGGATTTGAAAAGTCAACACCATCGCATTGTCTGAAATATCTCTGACAAAGAGTCCATGGATCTCCTGTGTGTCATTAACTGGGATTCCCTGCTCAAAAGAACAGAGCCCTGGAACTCCAGGGGGTGTATTTTCAACATGGCCAATTTAACCAAGAAATAACCTCATAAAACCTATTCCTGAGTGCCAAAGTTTATTTTAAATAGCCTCAAACGTGGTTAATTTACTCTAGAGGACATGTTACAGTAAATATATAAGTGTTCATCCAGCCATCCATCCACCCATCTTTCAGAACCCCTAAGCCCAGGATACACAGGGCATGAGACAGGGGACTCCTTAGCTGGGATGCCAGTCCGGCACAGGAATCTGCAACCAGAGATTTGTCAAAACAAACTTTAATACAGAAACATCTGAAAAGACCAAATTTTTTTTTTGCGTCAGTTTGTTGACATGCTACACTCTTATAAGATCAACATTAGGAAGTAATCTTTGAACAGTATGAAGCATTGCACAAAAACGCTATGCAACGTGGAGCGGATTTCTAGCAGATATCTGTGTATATTGACTTATTTCATCACCTTATAAATATCAAGAAGATCCTTGCTTGCTGAGCCCAGAAACCCAACCGTTCTAATTTGGCTGAACGCAACTTGATTACATTCCTTGCCATTACGAAATCACGGTGTTGTAACACAGCACTGATAAGCCAGACATTTTAAATTTCATACATCTGACCCCTTCATCCATCCATGTATTTCCTGTATCTGCTTGTCCTATGCAGGGTTCCCTGCAAGAGGGAGATCAACCCATCACAGGACAAACTCACAAACCATTCACTCACTCCTACGGACAATTTGGCAACTGGCATATTTTTTGAGCGTGTGGGTGGGGGGGGAGGAGTGGAGAGGAAACCTCACAATGATACAGGGAGAACATGCAAACTCCAAACCTGTGGACCTGTAGCCAAGACTCGAACCCGAGCCACGGCAGGTGTGAGGCAACAGTGCCAACCACTACACCACCACGTCACCCCTAACAACCAACTATTACACATCATTACAATAAGGTGCCAGCACTGGGCTTGCAAAGCTGTCAGCAGCAAGACTTTGGGCATGTTGGCGAGCTGGTTTGATCCTTATCTGTGGCCACGCTCCCTTAAAACTGCCCTTGATCTGCCTCTATCTAAAGCCACAGATGCATCCGCATAATGGTAAAGGCTACAGCAAGCGAGCAGCAACACAAAGGGAGGGACGGGATTGGCTGATAAAGCGTCATTAGCTCCATGCGGGCCTTAATGTCCCCTCTTGAGTGCGTCTCCCTCTGCACGCGGCGTCTCTCCCCTAATAACACGAAATCAAAAGGTAAAAGCGATCGAGGGACTGCGGCTGGCCGAGAGCCGGGTGAATGTACCGCATCTTAAGGGGCCGGGTTTTCAAAGGGAATCCTGAATGGCTTGCAGGTGAAACCGGTTCGATCTGAGCGGGGGTGGGGTGAGGGGGACAGAACTGAATCGGGCTCTTTAGGGCAGGTGTTTGTAGCACCAGTCCGTGTCTAGGTCCTTTCAGTCAGTCTTCCTCCGAAGAATCTGATCCAGTAACTTCTGCAAAAAAAAAAGAAAAAAAACAAGAAAAACCTATTAAAACAGATTGTAGTTGCGAGCATGTTTTATGGCAGTTCAAACCTATTTCATATCCATGGCTCCATCAGGAAGGTGAGTTTTACGGTAATGGATCTGATTGCTAGCTGGCTGTCAGTGATATTTATGCCTGTTACTTTAATATCAGGCGAAGGATGGCCATGGTTTTTTAGCGCGTCCTGTGGAATTATGTCGGTATAACGAGAGGATGAAGGAAAATACTGCGTACAGATGGCCGCCCAGGGGCTGAGCTGAGATTGGGGTTGATGAGGTGCCCATTGACCCATCCTTCAGGCTGGGCTATTTTATTTTCTCTCTTGAAAATGCCTCCACCCCGAATCTGCTTCCTGGATAAATCTGCCCCCAGACGTCCAGTCTCAGATCCTGGCGTCCTGCCCCCTCTTCTCATTCCCCTGCCCCCCCCGGCCAGTCCACCTGTCCAGTCAGATCCCCGTTCTGACGTCAGAAGGCCTGATGTCTGCCGCCACTGATCCCGACTCCTCCCCTCCAAATGTCTCGGTACGACCAGGTGCGGCTTCCGTGGGGGGGCTTGGGGCAGTTTTGCTGGGGGCGAGGGGTCGGGCCCCGGCTAACCTGCCAGCAACGGCCCTCCAAGCTCCTGTGTGGGTCCCCACCGCAACTTGGCAGCATAGGGCGAGAGCTGGGGTCCAACACAGCCAAAAAAAAAAAAAAACACCTTCACGCAAATATCGAGCTTATATTTAGCATTAGCCCCCCCCGGGTGCCTGTTTCAAGGCGAGCCAAGCTCACGGAATTCGGAGCGACGTGTGTCTTTGAAAAAAAGTCAGCCTGGCGGATAAATTCCCCTGGAGGCTGTCTCAGATTAGGCACATCCTTCATCACAATTTATAAACACTGCTTCGTCTGCGGACCATTTCTCCGTGAGGATTCTTGCTGGTGTCAAAGGCAGCATCAGGTGACGGGGTCAGGGGATTATGTCAAATCCTGGGTTTATCCCTCCATACATTTTCTATCCATTTATCCTTGTTGGGGTCATAGGGGACCTGGAGTCCGTCCCAGGCAGCATAGGGCACAGGGCTGGAGTCTGCCTTGGACGGGAAGCCAGTCAACAACCGGGCACAAACACACACACAGACTCAGCACACACACTACAGGCAATTCAGAGATGCCAATTATCCTAACTGCGTGCCTTTTTGCTGCGTCGCGGGTGATGCAGGAAGAACATGCAAACTCCAGACACAGAGGAGGAGGGATTCGAATGCACAACAAACAGTATATCAAAATATAGCGATTACAATAATTGAAATGACAATAGAAGCCTGTAATTACCATATCGACAGGACAAGACAAGGTGAAAATGAAAAGAGAGGTATAATTTATAGGCAAAATAAGTCAAAAATATGTATTTTTACACATTTGGCATCCTTTCAGCATTTTACTCAGTAAGTGTGGGTTTTGAGAGTTAGCTATGGGAGCCTCAGGGGATCCAGAGATTGCCAAAGGACATCTCGAGTCCTGCCAGTTTGTCAGCCTGTTACAGTCTGCAGCCATGAAATCTTACAAGGAACCCTCCTCAAGAAGTTCAACAGTGACCTCTGCTGGACAGGAAGTTAATAAACTAATTATATGGGCCTCACTATCCAAACGTTCTTAATCCATAAATAATTAGACTACTTGCCATTTTCTGCAGTAAAGTGCCCATGAATTATTTTCAAAAGTATCAGGAATGGGGGCATTTGTTCAAAGTGTGGCAAATTGCAGAATACCTTGAGATGTAAATGGAAAAGTAATGAATGAATATTTTTTAAATGACCAGTTGGGGGCGACACCAGTTATAGGCAGTGACACTGCAGAGTTCATGGCCAGCAGCTGAAGGTCAATCAGATGGTCATTTGGTCACATAATGAGCGGACAGGGACAGTGCACACTCAGAACTGATGGGAATGACAGCTCTTTGAAGGGCTCTGTTCCTTTAGAGGATGCGGGACCAAGACATCTGATTGGTTGGTCCTGCATCCTCTAGTTGCTTGTACCTACCTCCTCTACAATCTGATTGGCTATCCCTCTGAAACAATCAGTTTTCATTCTGCCCTCAGAATATTTTTGTGTAATTAAAACACCTATGAATAGGTCCCAGAGCTGTGAGGCAACAGCGTTAACCCCTGCAAACCATGACCTCCCCGCTCTGTATGAAATGTTTTATGTAAATAAAGTTGCCTTGCTTTGAATGCAATTCATGGAACACTTAATATTTGAAAACTTTTCATTGTCACAAATTCTGCCCATTCTGGCCGAAAGGAACCTAATGCAACAAAATCTACCTCTTGTGCCTGGTTGGTTGTCACTGTTCATGTGAAAGGGAGTGGAATGGATTAAGGACAGGCAGTGAAATATGGACACAAAGATAAAAAGAACAACTCTCAAGTACAACTTGACTCGTTTCATCATTAATGCCAATGAGCTCAGAGAATCGGGTCGTAGGCGAGCGTGACATCACTACTCAGCGGCGACCGCCGGTAGCTCTCTGCAGGAAACGCGGAAATCGCCAAAACTCCCATACGTCCCAAAGCTTCCGACAACTAACTGTCGGCTTTTCACATCCGACAATTTATTTAATAGTCCCATTTCTAATAGACAACTTAAAGTGTAAAGAAAATACTTTAAATAGAACTATAAAAATGTATGGTATGGTTTTTTACTTAAATTGTAAGACCAATATAAAGGATATTGCTAATATAAACTTGTATTGTTTTATTACAGCTGGTTTTGCTATAGAAAACACAGTCTGTAGAGATGCATTATAAAAAATGTTCATAATGTTTATAGGTAACACACAAAGTGTCTGTGGAGAAGATAAACAACACAAATTATGATTATTAACCCTGATGGGCTGAGATGTAGCCATCTTACCTTTTTAAAAATCTCTGCTCTCATCCTATTGGTCTGTGTCATCACTCTCTTTTTTTCCTCCTCCTCTCGCTTCTTCTTGGTTTCAGACGGGCGTCTGTCATTCCTGTTAATGTTTGGAATCAGTGCAGAAGACTTCATTCTGGAGGGATAAGCTAAGGGTCCCTGTTTCGGGATGCTGACACCTCCCACTCTGACAGCAGCCAGGAATTTCTGATTTTCTGTTTCAGGTTCTCACCCTGGTCAGTTGCCTGGCATTTCTGCCCTTTCAGGTGACCTAAGATTAGGAAGTTCCCCAACTTTCCCACTTGTCCTCCCAAGATAGTAGACCTGGCCGCATGCCACAGCCAATCAGGTGTCAAGCATGTGAATGGACTTTCAGCCAGCGTTAAAACATTTGCAATTTTGGATGCAGTACTGTGTGCATTAGGAAGTTAGTTGGCTTTGCAACTAAGGAAAAAAAAACTGTTAGGAAAAAGATGATATAGTCTCATGTAGAGCTCTGTTGTCGTGCCCTTGAGAAATGTGCTAGATCTGACTTGCTTAACTTGCGAAACTGTTAATATGTAACTGGCATTGCATAAAAGTGTGTGCTGAGGAATTATTTAAACGCAATTTGATTCAGGTCACTCAGAATACAGTCATGATTATACATTTCCTGATATTCTTGACAACAATAGAGTATATTTAGACCATGGCATTACTTTCCTCAGGGGTATAAAAGCAGATCGCTTTGGGGACCTGACCCCATAACCTTCTGGTTCCAAGAGCAGGTCTCTGTGATAACAGCTACCTGTTGGACTCGCTGTTCAGGAATTTGGTCCACATCTAAGACTCAGCATTCAGAGCAAAATCAAGCCTTCATGTCTATAGCACCCCCACCAGTTTAGTGTGGGGACACTGTCATTCAGCATTCGTCTGCCATGACACCCACCTTCTGCATGAATGAAGCACCTTCTCGCCCCCGATGGCTCCTAGCTGGGGCTTTCGAGGGTTACCTGCCAACAAACGCAGGTACGCAATCACACCCGAGGTCATGGAGATGCTGATCTTAAACCCCACCCACTACATCGGAACAGACAGCCTATCAACAAGTAGCACATATGAACTTGTACTATGAACTTCCACAATTACTGTGCTTGTATTTTGCATATTTTGATACCACAAAAAGTGAATTACAGGGAAAAATCAGTGTAGCCCCTGGGATAGCCTCCAGACCCCTGTAACCCAGCACAGGACGGACAGGTACAGAAAATGGATGGACGGATGGATAGATAGATGGTTGTTCCATTATTTGATGTCCTTCAGTCAGTTACCTGTAACCCTATAGATGGTAAAACACATCAGAATATTTTAGCACCACTTAAAGATTTATTTGGCCAGATGGCAAAGGGGTTCGGTAAAGCAGAATCGTTTAATTTACGGCTAAATGAGGATGATGGCACCCAGACAGAAAAGACGCCAGGTGACATTCAGCATTCAGCAGCTGCATGTTCAAAGATCCCATCATTGCTGCATTTAATCAAGCCTAATTGCGCAGATTTTTTTAAAGAAGACTTTATCGAAAATGATATTTCATAGCTAGCCTAAGCATTTAATGTCGATTCGTTTCGGGGAACTATCGGAAATGGTGTTTGCCAATAACTTTTCATAGGACACGTTTGCAGTTGTGTGAGGAGCAACAAAGCATTTGCTGAAATTAAGTCAGCAGGGAAACACAATGCAGCTGAATTAGAGGCGTGGATGCAATAATACAGGCACTTAAATTTGGGTTCGATTGCAATTCTTTTTTTTCGTTTCACCCAATTCAATCGCTAAGTATATCTCAAGGATTCATAATTGGCCAACTTAGGCAGAGTAGAACGCCGTATTAGTCACAAAGGACTGAACACAGAGAAAATCACAGCTATATCAGACTTTCACACATTTGAATAGGATCTCCAGTCCTACGCTGGTTGGGCTATTTAAAGGAAAATCGCCCAGGTTTTCACATAAGTGGCTTGTAATTCTCAAATTACATGTTTATTAGATGCAGTTCTGACTGATTTTCTATCACATCCGTGACTTGTTTTCCCCCATCTGTTTTTTGTGGATACAAAGTAAGTTACAAGTTGTAAGTTTAATAAACTGCATAATAAACAAACATCTGTACGATAATAAAAATAAAGGTAATTTTACTGACTAACAGAGTGACTAGAATAATGTTTAATTTTACTTGAATAATGCAAAGTATCTTCAAAGTATAATGCAAAGTATTTTAGACAGGTGCAGTTCAATACTATTACAGCAGAGGGCAGGAAACACTACAAAATAAGAATTTTTGACCAGGATATACAAATGTCTGTATGGGAGTTGCTTTCCATCTTGGAGAAAGGCAAATTACATTATCAACTCACTTTAAAATAATCATAGTAAATGTCCTAATTGGCAGTATGTATTGGTGACGTCTTGACCGCTAATATTTTTTTCCCCGAAAATGAATTTGAAGCCGAAACGCTGCTGGAAGCCGATACAAGTGTCCCTTTTAACTCGCGTTTTGTCCATTTAGACAGACAGCCACGGCTTTGTGCTGCGTCGCACACAACAGGCCCGACAGTGGCACGCTGCCACTGCAGCTGCAGGTGGACAATGGGGGCCGAAGCAGGAACGGGGGAGGGGCGGACATGCGCGGACAGGACAGGGGGCCTTACTGCGGAGCGCACTGGCTCTGGCGTCACCACGGCCCAAGGTCGGAGGGGGGTCTGGACTTCGCTGAGCCCGTCTCTCCAGGGCACGCTGCTCCAGCTCCTTCTGGCGGCCACGGGAGCGACGGATGAAATCGGGCCGGAAACGCTGCAGGGCCTCCTGCAAATCGATTGGCCGGTCCATCAACCAATCAGGCGACAAATCAACTAATTAACCAATCGATCTTATCTATAAAATTCAACAGTCAAATCAATCATACAAAGTGTGCAAATTGTCAAGGGAGTATAAACCAAACAAGCCATTTTAAAAATAAATGAAGACAAAAGAATAAGACTTGCTGGCGTTAGTCCCAGCACCAAGACGTGGCAGAGATGCCCCCACACACCACCCCTACAGGATAATCACAGTGTTCAGCAGCTGAACCCACAGACACGGTTAATTTTGTGCTGGGGGTGGGTAATCAGCAGCCCGGTATTATTTTAACCATATCCTTCGCAGGGCTTTTGAGGCTGAATCACAATCTAATAGGACACATGCAGCACATGACATTAATACATACTTATAAAAGCATGAATTCTATCGAAGATTGGATCGTAACTCCTTACTGCAAAACAGGATTTGGCTTTAGACTGTATGGAGGTCAGGCAGAAGCCCAAACCGTACTTGTAGGGTGAGGTCTTTCTGAGGGCTGTCCCGCACCTCAGGGTGGGATGGGTCAGGCACCTCCTCAGTCATCCGGTCACTCCCAGCTTCTGGGCGGGGTCCAGAGTGGTCTGCTCCAGGGAACCCCAGACCTGGAAGATCATTTGGTACAACTAAGCTCTCCCAGTATGACCTGAAGCAACCCATTCTTTTTTAAATGAAATTGGATTTTCCATTTGCACAAGTACATTAGAAATTTTTAGTTGTCATGTATCCCATCATGCTCTTCTTTGAGACACATACACACACAGCAAAGCTGAGCACCCAAGCATACAGTCAGCCATTCATCTGACACCCCCAGAATCTTTTTGGGGAAGTTAAAGGCTTTGCTCAAGGGCCCAACAGACACTATTCTGCCGACGATGGGATTCAAACTGACAACCTTCCGATCCAAAACACAGAGGCCACATGCCACCATTTTCAAAGCGGGCTTGGGTCATATCCTTAACTCTACACAGCAAACTTTTCACCTGTTTGTCAGTTTAAGTTCTGTCCTGTCCATGCCTACCTGTACAATTCTAATCATCTTATGTTTAAACAGATCCGCATTTAAAGGCTTGTGGTTCCTGTCGGTTTTACAGTTCAGAATGGCCCTCTGCCTCTATCTTTGAGATAATAACTTTAATTCACAATTACGCATGAAGCCTGGGGGGGAGACGTGACCAAAAAAATGTGAGAACAATGTTATATATCAAATGGACGATTTAATAAGTCAGGAAACATTTTATGATCTCTGAGAACATTTTTATAAATTGGGAGAATGTTTCATCGTCTTCCGGGAACCGCCACTGTTTCTGCAGAATATTTCATCAACGTAACTATCTCCTTATGAAGGATGTCCTGTCCTCGAGTCATGGAGGATCAAGCTGGCCTGGGAATACAATACCGTTACCTCACTATGAAGTATATTTCTCTGTCTGTTGTCACTGATCAGCCAGTGTATAATAAAGTCCTTAAGTAAGCCATTTCTAGCTGTTCTTCTCATTCCTGTGAATCGCTTGTCATTAGTATGAAGTCTTCTGTCTTTAGCAGAAAATCAGCATAATATCACCTAGTTTTTAACTGGCAGCCGTTTGGGTGTCTGCCATACACCCACATGCCTACTGCTACTGGGTAATGCAGACTAGATCATATCAGCTAGCAACAGGTCAGTCTGCTAAATGTTGAGTTTCCAAGGTCCTTTGTACAGGGTGGGAAGGGTTCTGTCAATTAGACCAACCAGAACAAAGCGGGAGCCTAACACGGGATTGGAACACAAGCAGCAACTGCAACACAAATTTACCAGACCAACCCAACTGCCTGCAACTTGCTCAGACATCCTGCCTTTTCGCTTTCACGGGGTAGAATGAGGGACAACGGGGGGGGGATGGGTTGGTGGGTAGGTCAAGGTGGTATTACAGTGATAACATATATCATCAGTGTTGGGGAAGTTATCCACAAACGTAAGGCAGGTGGGAAGTTCAGGTCCAGAAAGTACAAATCCAGACCAAGGTTTTGTTTCAACCAACCCGTTGCGTATAAGTGTCACAGTCACAGAGTACTCAACTGGCTGTTTAAAACAAAACCTTGGTCTGGATTTGTACTTTCTGGACCTGAACTTTACACCTCTTCCCTAACACTGTGTATATCGTGGTATTTTTGCAAACCCCTCGAGAATTACCAGAATAGCATTGCTTTTAACATAACGTCAAAATACCATATGCCACGTTATAACATCTGGACAGTGACAAGTATTTAAAATCTAATGGCAAAATTAGATTAGGACTAGAGGGAGGCGGCAAATATTGCCAAGCAGGTGGGGCGGGATTGAGGTGAAAAGCAGCGACAGAATTCCTTCTGCTCCCGGCACATCACTGACAGGTGGTGGGGAGCTGCTGTCAGCTTCCGGGAGACTTCCAGAACTTCCGGGAGACTTCCAGAACTTCCGGAGAGCAGGGAGCTGGGATGCCTGCCTGCTAAGTTAGGCTGTAGCTAATTGCCAAGAATACAGTATTTACCACCGGGGTGTCAGATATAGGAAATCACTGACTGTAATACATTTAGGTTGTATATTAATATACAATGTTAACTCTAGTATGGACGTATTCACCTTGGGGTGAGTTAATTATAAATTCAACACTGAGCTGCAATATCTGACAGGTATGGGTACTCCCTCGAATCAACCGATGAGTTTGCGGATCTGATGTCAACAGTTTTTTAGCAAGGGACGTGGTGCGTTACCCAGAGTGCTGGCGGCGTGAGGGGACGCCTCCGAGCCCTCGGCCTGAGCGCCGGCTACCATCTTCCTCAGCCGACTCTGCCATTTTATGTTAGCTATAACCACAGCGGCACTCAGGGCGACATCTGCGGGGGAGAGAAGAGCACAGAACCTGCATGCAAGCTGAAAGGATGAAGAATATCTCATCCGACATCCGGCTTTCGGAGCGTTGCGGTGGAATCTCTGCACGCTTTAAACGCCAGAACGATATGAAGAGAATGTGAGTCACAAAAAAAAAAGGGAGACTGTCTCACTCTCCTGCAACCATGAAGAACCTCTATGTCGCTTCAAGGTTACCCGTGAGTCCTCTCTCCCTAAATTAATGCTGATCTAAGCGACCTGGAGCCAATGGGAAGCTGGGCCAATGTTTTGATGGCACAACTAGGCCTGAGCAGCTGCAGGCCGTGAGGTTAGGCTTCCTTAGGCGTCACACCCAGACTAATCACCTGCTGACCGTCAGGACCAGCAGCCAGCTCACTTGTGTAAAGGGTGTGTCCTTAACACAGTCTACCAGTCTGTTTCCCTTCATTTCAGAGATCTTTATTTATTAATTATTAAACTTTCATTTCAATGGTATTTGAATTGAACCTCTAACATTTATGCAAGAGAATGACAGGCAGCCAAAACATTTTGGAGGGAGAGAGCCTTGCAAGACATTTACCAACGAGCAAAGGACTTTTATTAAAGTTTGAAGTTAAGAACCTTTAAGTGAGTCACTCATTTCTTTTAAAGTGACACCTTCAGCTCTGACCTGGTTACTGATAGATTCAATCTGCCTCTCACGCCAGCTTTGTTCTCAGTACTCTAAAACGGTTTTGCTTCCCCAGTGGCTTGTGACACATAGCATCCTGGGAAATGCACAGGATGATAAGCATGCAGGTGGCAGCACTTTCCCGCTCCAGTGCAGCGCTGCGGCATTTTTCAACCGGTGGGGGTCAACACTGCACGTGGGGTCAAAGAGAGAATGCAGCACAGGGCACCAGAATCGGGGTGCAAGGCACGCAACAAAACCCGCAGCCAGTTATGAGAGTAATGCAAAAAGGTCGAGGTAAGAGAGTGCGCTCGAGGACAGTGTTCACAGCATGTACCTCGGGCTTCGGCGAGCTTTTCGGCAGAGCTGCGGCCTGTCCCAGCGTACTCGGGAAGCTGAAGGCTGGCTCGCCTCGGATGCAGCATCTCTGCCTCATACGGGTCAGTGCCGCTGAGTCCGAGCCCTCCGGCAAAGCTCAAGGGCCTCGTGGGCCGGACTGAGGCCTCTTTCTCATTCCCATCCAGAGCTGACCCTCTACCAACGGGGCTTTTTAGGTAAAGGGAGAAGGTGGACCTGTGTACCGTCGGTTTGCCCTCCTGTGAGACGTCCGGGTCACTCAGGAACAGGGTGGGGCGGGTATGGGGCACCAACGCCTCTGGTGGGGCACCGGCCCAAACACCATGCCAGGGTGACGAGTTATTTTGTTCATCCCCCAACCCAGCGGGGCTGTGCCAGAAGGCGGGCGGACGCATGGCGGCGAGCGGCTGCACCGCAGGGAGGCTCTGCCTGCGACCTGTCACCTTGATGATAGTCGCCTTTCTCTGACGGATGACCGGTCGCCTGGAGGGGTCCACAGGGGTGTCGGATGGCGCTCCGGTGGGGGTGGAGCTTCCAGACATGATGGGCTGGCTTGTGCCCGGGCTGCCAGTTGAAAGGGGCACCTTCCGTGAGGCGATCGTGATGGAGGAGAAGCCTGACCTTGACTTGGGGCGATTCGCAGCACTGACAGCAGGTGGCGCCATGACGGCTGAGTGCCCAGGTGCGCTCGCCATTCCATGGAGAGAGTATCCACCCGAGAGTGCTGCCTGCCCCGCCCTCAGGGAGGCGCCCTGCCAAATTCTCTGCCGGTCCTCCAGCTGACCCTCCATGCATAGCGGAGAATGACTTCCCACCAAAGCAGGGCTCCCCTCCCGTACCTGCATGACAAAAACACCGATTCAGCGAAGCAGCCTCATTACTGCGGAAATTCTTCACCACCCCCGCCGATCGGACAAAAGCCCCTCCCTTAGTGACATCGGGAAACGACGGCCGGGAACAATCAGCACTTCTCTGTCACTGTTTAGGATTCCGGCGGTTAGATCGTAATGGGATGTTGTTACCATGGTAATGTATAATCCGCTAGGGAACACTTGGGCGCTGTGCAAATTAACCTGGAGAACGATGTCTTGGGGGGGTTGTAAGCATTCGGGGGGGGGGGGGCATTTCTATGATAGTTAGCAGAACGTCAGCAGTTAAATGACAATATGCTCATTCTCATAACGCAGCCGTTTCCATTTGGGTTGACAAACCATAAACAAGAAAGGCTCTGTGAAAGCGGGACAAAAAGTTCCTCCTATTAGAATAGGTATATCTTTCTCTCCTAATCATTTAGAACAGAAAATACACCACTGTGATGGTGACCACAGTACTGGTATTTAAGAACAGTTTAAAAACCAGTTCACGTGCAACGAATGACCTACTTGCATTTGCAGCCAAGTCAGCCTGGGACTGTATTATTTGATCTCACTTCAAAAAGGCAATAAATAAGTAAATGAACAGAAATACACACCAGAAATCTACTTAATGGAAAATCCTGTTGACCGTTTCAGAAAAAAAAGACTTGATTACGTAATATAGGTGTAGGGTTTTTTAGGTTAGGCATACATAGTGAAGCGTTACATCCTCAGGAATTACAGAGTCTACCTGGTCGGTTCGGACGGGAGCCGGACCCGGCGTACTGGCCGGCCCGCGCCAGCGGGGGCACGGTCCCACCATCTCTTCACCTGCGTGTAAAACGGGAGAGGCGGGGGGGTTCATTGTGACACCATAGCCGTGCTGTGACATTCGAGTAGGTTCTCTCAGATATACAGCAAGCAACCCCCTCCTTCCTTCCACCCCCCCAGTGTCTGCTAAGGCCTGTGATCTGGGTTTTTCGTTGTTTTCTCCTTCCTTTGCTGTCAATCATGCGCGATGTCGAGTCCCTGTTGCCATGGCGACGCGTCGCGATACTTCGGATTAAAGCGCGCGCCGCCGGTGCACGGCGAAGTGGGAGCAGCACATGGCTGAATATACTCCAGACCAAAATAAAGAAAAAAGATAGACAAACAGATCTCCACCCCTATGACAAACAACCACCATCCGCGAGAATGATGAATACGGTGCCTTTGTTTTGCAGCTAGGGCATTGACTTCTTTATAATACATACCGGAATACCACGAAGACTTTATACATCTCTCTGGCTGTTTATTTGATTTTAAAATACATTCCCACCATCTATGCACAAAGAGCATCTACTTACCAGACAGAGTTCCTTTGAATTTCACTTCCTCCGCAGCTGAGATGTACTCATTACGGTACCCGTACAGCCCCCTTCCCCCCCCCCAACCCACTCTTTTACTGAAACATGCGCTTTTTCTCTGTATAAACACTGACCTGCCCGACTATTGCTGCGAATCGACACCGTGACACCGCAGGTAGCCGGGGCTCGGCACCGCCCCGCACCTGCCAGGTGCTCGGGGATCAGCCCGCATCCGGCCGCCAGTAATCTAACCCCAGAACTCCTCCTCCCAGATCATAAAGGCGCCCTCTTCTTTCTCAAGCCTTTCCTCGCATCCTATTGCCTTAATAATATGCAAACTGCCTTGAGAAACGTAACACGCATAAATTAGTCGCCGCGTGTTAGTTAATAAATAAATTCACTTATTCACTCATTAATTGGAGTAATTTTGCAGCGGGACCCGAGAGAAGCGAAGCTGTGCTCCTGGCAATGATTTTTAACTAAACAAGTTAAACGTATGTGAAGTAAATATATGGGGCAGGAATATTAATATAAATTGCTTAATAAGTATTAGGGCTACTTTTTGCCTTCAGATCAGTGCCAATCCTTCTCGGATCACTGTCATATACAGGTATGTCCTGAACTGCAGTGAGTGAGATGCAGGGACGGATTACGGACCGGGCCGGCGGGGCCGCTGCCCAGGGGCCCTTGGAGTGCAGGGTGCCCATGGGGCCCTTAGCCCAAAACAATTTGCAACGCTTATCAACAATGTATTTTCGTTTGTCTATTTTAGAGGGCCTACATTCTTTGATC
>JAABNX020000047.1:5679839-5694954 GCA_015163995.2 Mormyrus lacerda | reverse complement strand
CCTACAAGGGCCCCTGACCCTATAGGGCCTCTGATGGAAACATGGAGGTAGGGCGTTTGGCTGCCAAGGGCCCTTGAATTGTGGTGGTTGTGGTGGTGGTGCTGGTGGTGGGGGGGGGGCCCTCGCGAACGTTTTGCCCAGGGGCCCACACAACCCATAATCCGTCCCTGGTGAGATGTTGGAACATTAATCTTCTAGGAGAATAGCAATTCTGAGGAAGCTGGGAAGTGGAAATCTACTTTACATTCTGCAATGTAAAACTCCCCATAAAGGTCTAGTAATGTGCACATTTAAGAGCCGGGGGCACCATGCAAGGTGTGTGACATCATCTGTGATTCTGTGAAGCCGCTCTTCAATCTGTTTAGGGAGGTGTGTTGGTGTATGGTGGTGTTTGTACTATAGGATGCACCTGGGCCTGTAAGATGACCTCATACTTGTGGGCTCTGAAACGACCATCCCTCTCTGTAGCTGGCAGCTGACATTGTGAAGTGGAGGCCTCCTTTTTTTTCCTCTCTCAAAACAATAAAAAAAAGGGTAAAAAGTGACTCCGCAGATCATATTACTTTTTGTGCAATTGCTCTGGGCTCCTGGATCTGTGCTCCTTCATTTTCGCACATTAGCCTTGAATACAAGTAATTTCTCAGTGGCAGTTCTGCCGATAGCGACTGCCCGGGTATTTGACTGCAGTTCTTTGGCCTTTTTGGTGCTCAGTCAGCTGCTGCATGTCAGTTTGAAAACTTGTGCGTTGAGGTGATTGTCAGACCTCATTTCTAGCTGACACACATACTGCTAACTGACATTCATCCCGGACTCTGCCTTTGCAGTTGTGATTTACATACATCAAGGTTAAATTCCTTTTTCTGATATATCGCTCACCCCTTTATATAGTCATCAAGCAAGTCTAACATCAGGGAAAATGCTGATAATTGGCTGGTCATATTGTGACAATTATGGAGCCTTTGGATATTTTACTATAAAGACCCGAATTATACAGGAAGTTGCATGATATGTTCAACAAAGCTAATCCGTAAAGGTATCACAGGACTGCATTTTTAAATTCTGCATTTTTAAATTCCATTTATTCAAGAATGCTCCTTCTAATTAGCAGACATATGCTTTTGAAATGCAGTTACTTAACACCTTTATATGTGCCACGGGAAAATTGTGGGGAAAAACATTTTATACAAATTAATTGCTTTGTTTTGCTTTTGATCGTGAAATACCTTTCCTTTTGGATTTCATTTAGTGTAAAAACTGGATTTGCAATTCTCTATTAAATCAGTTTGTCCCTTGTTGCCCTTCTTTTGCATTTGAATTATTTTGGCCTATTCTGTTGGGAAAGGAGGTAGAAAAACACTAAACATCATATAATATTTTTAAAGTTATATTTGGGCACCATTCCAAGTTATCCAAGAGCTCATGGGACAGAGTGCATTGTTTTTCATTTTATCAGGTGGTACCTTTCAGTTATAGTACATTTCAAAACTGCTCTCTATATCAGTGAAAACTATTCTGGACTGCAGGAAAATCTGTTTTTAATATTAAAACTCCAAATCGTCTTTACTGTATAATCCAATTGCTAAAACCTCTACATCTGTTACCATGACTACTGGAGCATAGACAAAAATCTATCTCTGCAATAAGCACGCTCTTTTCCCTAATCCGTAGCTGGCGGATGGGCCGGGCTACACTGCAGAATTCCATTTGTGGTATTAAGAAGGCTGTCAGGTGACGGCTGGGGAGCTTAGGGGTCTTGGAAGTGGAAGTCTTTTGGGGGGGGGGCACTCTTGGGTGTAACATGGGCCAAATTGCATTATTATTTATCTGTCTGTACATCTATGCCTCAGAGGACTGAGTATAACTGTGATTGGTGCTAGTTAAGGATGCTTTCCTGGTGAATGACAGTCTGCCATCCCTCAGGACTTGATTTTTGTCCCCCTGTTAAGACAGGGAAGCCATTATAAGGGTAGCATATTATATGGTTGCTATTCCTCGTTAACCATGTTAAGTATGTATGCAAGGTAGTTATTTGGGTGTTTACAGCTTGAAGTAGCTCAGTAGCTGGAGGGAGTGTAAAATTAGTTCAATGTCGAAATAATTCTGGGGTCAGATGGGGTCAGATCGGCATCTGCACAGCAACGTGGAGGAACTTATGGATAAGGTCTATGCAGAGACCATGGCACGGATAATGAAAACATTGAATTTACAAAGATTCACCTGGAGAAGCAGCCCATACTGTAAGGGCTGCGTGTGCATCTATTGTAGGTGTAACAATGGCGCTAGGTGTGGCACAGGTGGGGAGGACGACCGAGTTTTTTGTACCGCAGAAGTTCTGTGATACGTGAGAGTTACCGCTGAGGGTTTCGCTGATAATCACAGCGATATATTCAAGACTTCTGTCCCCTACCCCCCCCCCCCCCACTCTTGAATTTGGACTAACAGCTGGCTGTCCCTGTAGGAAATGCACAATGTTTGTTTACCTGCCCTGGAGTGCTACTGGCCTCCAGGCTGCCAGAGTTTTCCGTAAGCACCTAAGGCTCCAGCTGGGCAATTAATATGTGAAGGGGGGGGGGGGGTGCACAGGCAAAGACACGCAGTCTGTTAGACTACTTAGATGCCCATGATCCTCTAGTCGCTTCGGTGAATTTCAGTCCTGACGTAACGTGCCTTCAAGGAACCATGCGTGGAGCCTTTGCTGACTGGAGTGTACGTTACAGAAAATAATTCGCTGTCAATCACTTTTTCGCTCCATCTCCAAACATTTCACATGGACATTTAGGAAACCAGCCCCCCTCCCCCCTCGCCCGAGGACTGATGATGATCACTCCCAAATGAGGGGGGGGGGGGGGGGGTGAGTCATATACAGCTACAGCTGTCCCGGCAGTGTTATTTTTGAGAGCAGAAATAAGGTGCATACATGCCGATAGTACATCTGTAAATTCTATCCCTCTGTCTGTTCATCCATCCATAACACAAGGTTGCGGTCAGCCTGGACATCGCAGGGCACACAGTCACATACATACATCTCTATTTAGAGATGGTTATTCACCTAACTACAAGTCTTTGGACTGCAGCGGGAAACTGGAGAGTGTGGAGATAATCTGTACAAAGACAGAGAGAATATGCAAGCTCCCCCCACGACGAGCTGGGGATTTGAAACCTCAGCTCTACCCACTTACACCACACTGATTATGCATCAAACAATGCATAATGTTTTTACGAATGCATTATACATTCATATATACTGTACAGGCATAGCTTCCGCAGGGAACGGGTGACACCAAAATTCAATGTGGATAAAGACAAAGCTGATTTTTCACAGCAGTGCGAAATGTCACACAGTTTCCAGGTATTCTTTCTGCTGCATTCAGTAGCGTTTTTGGCAGAGAACATGAGGTGCCTACCTGTATGTCCGAGACCATTCTTTCTTGGGAGAGCTTCAGGGAATCCAGAGGAAGTGTTAGGATTCAATGCAGCCTGAAAGTCAGAAGGTTAAACAGCAAATCAGTGGAAGTTCTGCTAATTACGAGTCTTATCAGCATAAATAGAATATTGAATTCATACCTGATGCATAAAACAGCATACAAAAATGTTTTAGCTAAAAAACTCCAAGAGGCCGTTCTCTTCTTTGATGAATCCTCAGGCCATTTTAAACAAAGGCCTGGGTTTGGTTCTTTTGTTTTTATTGAATTTAGCGCCTATTAGCAGGTGTAGGGTTCAGGATACTGTTCACCTTTGATCACATGTGAAAAAGCCATGGGGATAGCGCCTAGCTGCTAGCTCGTTAAAATAGAAGGCTGGTTTACGAAGTGTTAACGCTAACTGCACACCTCTGCAGGTTCTCTCAGGTGGGTATCCAAACCATTGCTTTGTTGGCGGTTTTCCCCTACATCACCATAACCGGTTGCCAAAGTACCATCTCCATGTGAGTGAGCAGTTCCCAGACTGTACCAAAGGATCCGCCTTTCCCGGGGGGAGTGGCAGCAGCTGAGCAATGGTTTTGACCAAAGCAACAGCATTTCATATAAAGATGATGCAAGCTCATTAGCGGCCTGTACCAAGCTGACAACCCCTTTCAGGATGGGTATGAGCAACACGGCATAATATATTTAAAGTGCTTACTGTATTGTCCTGAAATTAAACCCTGTACTTTCTAGGGTGTGGTATATGCTGGAAGAAGGAGCATAACAAAAAGCCAATTGAAAGACATGCTAGATGAGCAGTAGAATGTACCAAAATCACATCATAATTCAGAGTAGGGTGGAGATAAGTCGAACAGACTTGCTCTTTCCCCTCCCATTGTATTTTTATATTTAGTTTTGTGATGCTGCACATGCAGTCAAGCACCTAAACTCCTAAGATGACCAGTAGGTCATGCTGGCAGCCTGAAAATCTCAGACTCTGCTGTAGCACAACACAGTTAGTTGGGTGAATGGTAGGAATTCAGGCTTTCTATCCTTTCATTTACTGGGGGGCGCCATTTGATCTCTGCTGTCGTAACAGAGTCATGTTTATCTGTGCCAACAACCTTAATGGGAAATTTTAAACTGTATCATAAGCAAAAGGCCTTCATTTACATTTTATTTTAGTCTGGAGCAATTGGGGGTTAAGGGCCTTGCTTAGGGGCTTAACAATGAAATCATTCTGCCAACCCTAAGCTTTGAACCAGCAACCTTCTGTTCACAGGAATGGTGTCCTGGCCTGCTGAGTCACACACCTCCCTATTTAATAAAAATTGAGGATAGATCCTGAAAGGCTTGTGTGGTGGCACCAGTGATATCACACTGTTAGGGTTGTGGGTTCAAATCCCATCCAAGGCTCCATGTGTGCTGTCCTCATGACTGTGTGGACTTCCATTGGGTGATATGGTGTCCTCCCACAATCCAACGATGCCCAATTATGTGAACAGGCCTTTCCAAATTCCCCTCTGAGTGTGTTCTGTGATCAATTTGCACCCCTTTTATGGCATCTTGTGCCCTATGCTCCCCAGGCTAATCTATGTCATACAAATGCTTGTTCAGGTGCTGCTTTTCTTGGTATGGCTTACAGATTTTATCCATTTGTACAGGCTTGTGATGTTGAAGGGTTGATGGAGGTTAAGTACTTTAGAGATGCAGGGAGACCCCTGCATGATCTGGCCGTGATGCAGTTGCAGTCTTTGCCTGCAGAATTCCTTCAGAGCCCGCCCGAGATTTAAACCCAACTCTCAGGGTATTGCTGCTTTTTCACTACCGCTGACCCACTATGAATGATAAAAATCCGTTATTATAAAACGCCACATGGAAGAATGAGCTTAGTGGATTTAAATATATTAAGAATAAATAACAGATAGATGTCAGAGCCGCCTAGCAGGCTTGCCTGAGACAAATGTAGCCCTCACACACCAATGGGGTGTATAAGCTATTGTAAACTGCTTATATTATAGCTCATAGACCACACCTCCTGCAGGCCACGTGTGTGACGATCGACGTCATGTAACGCGTTTAACACACGAAATGTTTTACCGCTTCGCATTTCCATCTATCTGTGAACATTAGTGGTGGAAAATATTACAGTTGGGTCTCTGAGGATAAAAAATCTCTTGTTTTTTTTGTTTACTAAGATCATTTTTTCTTCTAGACTTGCTGTGACCCTGTGCTAGAGAGGCAGTAATGGAAATCAACGGAAAAATCAATGGAAAATCTTCAAATTGCTAATCTAGTCTGGGCATGGGTATTTTGGAGCCTTTCCCAGACAGTTTAGGGCACAAGGCAGGGTAACACTCTGGATGGGACATCAGTTCATCACGACAGACAGACACAGACACACACACACACACACATACATGAGTTTGTAATTGTAATTCATTTCTATGGGAAAAAGCCTAGCATACATATATACATACATATATATAGTATCTTGTAACAGAACAAGAAACTAAATCCAGTTTCATTGAGCTCCATGGGTGTGACGGACAAATGTCCGATTATTATTTTAGCGGAGCTTTTGTAGCTAATAATAGCAACTTAATTATAGAAAACCGTAGCGATTAGTATTTAGTGGAAAAGCCTACATTTTGCAAGACTAAGGGTCACTCGGTTGGGAACGGCTGCAATGACACAGCAAGCTGAGCTTGGATGGTAGGAACACAGCCAGATGGGCCTTTTAGCCTGGCACAGACGTGTTCCTGCACACCCAGCCAAGTCGGCGGCATCCCACGAGTGGCTCTGCGCTCTTACCCAGCAGTGTGGCTCCTTGGCGGGGGTGTGGCGGCCGGGGACACTGCACACCGCCGCCCTCTTCTGGCTGGGTAGCCAGTCGCTTTTAACGGCGGCCATAGAGCAGGGCCTGGCTGTCTGGCTGCTGGGGAGATCCTTTACGTGGGCGGTCTCCCAGCGCCCTAAGGGCTCCAAATTCCTGCGCTGCCACCCAGCCGATAGGAACTCTGTGTCACCTTGGGAAGTGTCATATGGGCTGGGTGGCCGGTGGCTCGTGGCTCTCCAGGCGCCTACCAAGTTGGGTGCCAAATCCAGCACAGGCATGGACACGGTTTTTTCAGGGTGGAACTGCCCGGCACTTTGAGCGGAGGTGCTGTTCCCCCTCCCTAGGGGCTGTAGCCACCCTTCCAGCCCCCCTACAGCCCCCTCTATGCAGCTTCGTGGCCTTGAACCCCGGACCCGGGCCTCGGCTTGGGTCTTCAGGTACTCCCTGTACCCCTCGTCCCCAGATCTTCCCCGACTCTGTGCTTCTTCACGGTGATGCCCCGCCCAGGCCCAACGATTGGGCGATTTCCACCAGCTCTCCCAATCCAGCGCCGCCATCCGGAGCTTTCAGGCAACCAGCCAATGAGATTAAAGGAGGTGTCCCCTTGGTTACCGTGTGAAATGTCAAAAATGTCCTACTGGCAGAATGGTACTTTCCAGGCTGTAGCGGACAGCGCGTTTTCAACCTAATAAACCTGCAAGTTACCTACCACATATCTCAAAAAAAAAAAATATATATAGAAAGAAGAGTTGTAATGTTAAAACATTTATAGGCAAAAACTGTTGCAGTACAACACGTTTCCCTGTAATCCCAAATCTAAATCTGATGTGTATATTCATCTCCTAAATTGCAGAATTGTTCACTTTTTGCCCTTATTAGGTTTTATATTTTTGCAAACTCACACTGTATAATTAATATTTATATTTGAATGCTGAAAGATATTCGGAGGTTTAACATTTTTCATAGTAAGTTTTCATTAGTTAGTTTTTAACCAAAGCTTATGTCTAGATCTCTAAAGCAGCATGATATGAAACACTAACATTATATTCATTATTCATCCAACAATAAGCTAATCATCTAGGAATACATGACTTCCACATATACACTGGCATCTTTATTCATAGCACTATTTTCCTGAAGTCTGTGCTATCTGGGAAACAGGTCGATGTTGACTTACCAGTTAACTGGAAATGAGTAGCCACTAGCCTCAGATGCAACAAAGTAATTACATAAAAAGCTTTTTTGAGATCATGCTAAAGCGATCCATGTACTGAGTCTTGTGTGGAAGTTGCTCCTGGTACTTCCATCTCCAGTCAAGCAAGAAAATAGCTTTGCAGCCCCCCTGAATGAACAAAAGAGCCACAGTAGGGAGAGGGCAGGAGAGAAAGTCAGCAGGGAGGGAGCGTGTGTTTAAGGCCCTAGGGTGTTTCCTTAGATTAAATGCTCTGTTTAGATGCTTTGGTCGTTTGCCCTTCCTCTCCAACAAAAGAAAACATTTTGAGAGTTTCTGCCCCCCTTCTAAACTATAGGTCGCACTTAAACACGGCAACAAAACCTGTGACATATTTTCAGATGCATTACGCATTTGTATAATAGGTTTGTGTTCTCTTTCAGCTTATTCGCAAATGGTTTGTGTTTTCTGTCAGCCCTTGTTTCTTTTGAGCTATAAAAGCTTGCGGCTGCCCTCTGCTTGCCTACTTGCAATTCTGACTTCAGTCAGATGTAAGACATCTAAACCAAAAAAAGAGAGAGAGATAATTATGTCACTTTTAGGGCTGCTAAAATAAGGGGTGCCAGAAAAGCATCATTGGAAATCAGCAGAGATATTCACTTTTAGAAAAATAACGACAGAAGGAAGACTGTTGCAAAAAGTAACGACATAGGAAAGCTTTTTACATAAGGCAACAACATAAGGAGAACTGTTACATGAAAGAAGATCACAAAGAAGACTGTTACAGAAAGTAGCAATATATGTAACACTGTTACATAATGTAACAACATGACTGTTACATAAAGTGACAACATAAGGAGGACTTCTACAAATAGAAACAAGACAAGGAAGACTGTTGCAAAAAGTAAAAACACTATGAGGGATGTTTGATAAATTCTGAACAGAATGGTTAATGATATATAAATTACCAACAGTGAAAGCTGAACTGTTTAATTTAGCTACCCTAATGGCGAGGTTGCATGAATCAAAGTCATAAAGAGTAAGATTACGGTGGCATGGTGGCTCTATAGGTCGCGCAAAGGAGTATCGGTTCAAACTATTGCATATGCATGCACATGTTCATGAGTTTCTTCATCAGTCCAAATGTGATTTTCAGGTTCCCCTGATTTCCCTCTGTAGATGTGTGTATGCATGATTACCCTGTGGGAACCACACCTCATGTTCTCCTCCAAGGGACTTCAGATCATTATGACCCTGTAGAAATAAGCAGTCATTAAAATGGATAAATGGAATTTATAAAATAAATTGGTGGAACATAGTGTAAAAGGCTTGTTGTTTTTTTTTTTGGTGAGCTGCAGCATCTTGTTTTTTTCTTTCCTTGCACAAGTCTTGTGACTTGTGCAAGACCTGCCATTTTCAGTCCTTGCCTAAGTCTATGGCATGTGATACAGGCAGTGACTTGTCTGTGGAGCCTGTGTAGCATTAACTTCCCTTGTTTGTGCTGGTATTAGGACGACCCACGCGGCGTTCTGAGGCTTGGCTTGGTATGCAGATAAGGAAGCGCCACTCATCTGTGGGCCCCACCCCACACCCCACCCCTCAGACACGCTCCACAACGCATCCTCTCAGTCATGCAATTTGTCACACTATCCGTTTAATTTGCTCATGGAAGGAGAACAAAAACCACCCCTTGTGTTTAAACAGGCTAATGCACTGGCTTATACTTAAAGCTGGATCAACTTTGAAAAGCCCCCTTTCACAAATCAAAATGTCAACATTCATTCACTGGCATAAACAGAATGCACCCATGCATTAATAATCCTTCAAAGGCTGGATAATTATCAGCTATCTCTGTTTAAAATAAAATAATTTATCCCCTTGTTTTTGTTTTGTTTTGTTGTTGTACGAGAATGTTTTCCAAATGAATGTATCTTCTGACGCTCCTTTTAGAGCAAGTGGAAACCCACAGGCCAGCCCATGCAGACTACAGAAGCAGTTCCGTCGCTGTTGATTGATTCCTGCAGCAGTGTCGACTGGATCATGGGTCAGGAGGTGCTGAGATCCAAACACGTGGTCCAGATGGGGGCCTCGGAGTTACAGGGCACCCTCTGGCATGACTGCCTCACATCGCAAAAAAGTTAATGCCATTTCTATAGATAATCACTCAAGTAACACAAGCTAGTTTGTTCTGGCTCTTCTGTACAAATTAAACTGATATAGGGAAAGCGACATAATTAACAGCCGCAGATTCACGTTACTGGTCTGCAGGCCATTGATGGACAAAGAATTAATATTGTACAATACCATCACATGTGTAATAGCTCAATTTAAATAACTTCTGGTCTTATAGGAATTGCATCAGTGCACTGTATTTACTATCAGAGGAAAAACAAATGATTTTAGACATTTCTCACTGTAATACTTGAAAGTCTGTGACCTACATAAATGTGTGCCTTCACTGTAAGGACACTCTGTACATGTAAACCAGGTGAATATCATTTACAGAAATGTATGAAGTGGAATATTGTGATAAGACATCATTACCTTTGACAATACTGGTTCTCAACCCAATACTCAGACCTCAGCCAGTTCACGTTTTTTTGTTCAGTTCCACCACCTACACACTAGATTTTATGGAGTGAATAATTATCAAGTCGTTATTTACCTGTTTCAGGTGCAGGTAGTGGGCTGGAGCAAAATAACGTATTAAAAAAGAAATTTCCACATTGAAAGTAACTGTATAAATGTATCTGTATAAAAAGGTAGTACTGTGAATAAATTTGGGCAAATACATAACAATAATGCTGTGAAAAGGGGAATAAAATACTTCAGTAAATAATGGACGTAAATAATGTCATTTTTAAGAAGCACAGTAAGCAGTGGTCTCTCCAGGCTTTTCCCATAAGTAAGAAAAATCAGACGTATCAGATGAAAGATTTTTCTTACAGTCTTAAGGGGGTGAGAGAAATGGTTTAATCATGAGAAATGTACGCAGCTTTAGTTGGGTCGAACTCGTCACGATACTGGAAATATTAATAAAAGTATAATAGCAACGCCCTCTGGTGGCCGAAGTACTGAACCATGTAACCCTGGCACTGCCCTCAGTCATTCTACGGCAAATGTTTCATTTTACCACATTGCAATCTTGACGACAACCCTACTGTGTTTACAAAAGAAAAATACGCAGCCTTAATCTAAAAAGACTGTCATTTCACTGAAGGGACATTGCAGCTTTTTTAGATCACTTTTTCAGTAAAATCAACAGATCTCATGGTTCAGAGACAGATCCAATTGTTTAATAATGCATGCATGCATGCATGCGTCCATCCATCCACCTTTCACTGCTTATCCCGGTCGTGGGGGTAGGGTGGGGTTGGGGATAATGGCAGATATACATAACAGTTGTTGAAACAGAAATGCATTACTTGCATTATATTTATATTTTGCTTGGAAAATCCTATTAAGAGCGCAGATACTCTAAAAATACACACACACAGATAAATGTGTATGTATTTCCTTCTGGAGCTTTTCTTGTTTTTCTCGTTGTATATATCTTTTTTATATACTAATATAAAAATAATGTGGTATGAGAAAGTAGGCAATAATGCATGTTATTCTGCACGGTATGAAAAACAGTCAAGGCCAGCAGTCCTCATGGTTTGCACTCAAAATGAATACTTGTGATTTATAACAATTTCTTGATAGAAAGGACATTGATTTGATGGAGAGGTTAAAAAATATACATTACTAACCTCTACAATGCGGCCCCAAAGCCAGCTTGATGAAAACAGCAGAACACCATTACTTACAAAGATCATGGTGAAAATAGTGTCAAAACACGCAGCAGATGTTGGCGAATGAAATGGAAGAACTCATTACCCTTTTTTATTATTAAAGACTGTCTTCTGGAGGAAGTATTTCGATATGCTACATGTAAACGACGCATTAAGTTCAGTCGCATTCAACTGTACAAGAAAGCTGTCTATCGTTTTTGGGTTTTCTTTCGGAGAAAACGGTTTGGATGTGGTATTTGAAATTATGACTCAGTATAGACATTGTTTTGGTGCATTCCAGCATAACAACGCGGAGACTTTAGGGAATGGAGAACTTCTGTAAATAAGCAGTCCCGCGAGCCACATTTCCGCTCAACCCTGTGAAGGCGACGTCAGCCTGATACCGCTTCTGATCTCGGTGAACGTCCTTCACCGTGGGAAGCAGTCAGACAACGTGAAAGAGGCGCCCTCTGCTTACCCTGAAACTCCGTTCCGTGCTATTTGATATGCGTATACTTGAGCTACGGATAATAATTGTCTGGGGGTGGAGTCCAGCATCCCACAGTTTTCCATTTAACCCACTATGATTCCATCATGCATCCAGCCATGGACAGAAAGGCTGTAAACATACCAGGCCCTAACTACTTGATGATACTGTTTCCAAAGCGAACTCACGGTCTTTGGACAGGATATTAGAGCCTGAATCGCATTACATATTTTCTATTACCATTTACACATATTAAAATAAAATGAAATAAAACAGTAGGAAAGTAGTGAAATATCTGTACTGTGATTACATATATGAGACCAAAACCAAATTTTAATTTTACTTGTATTTGAATGATTACCCTAAATTTTGAGCTGATCAGGTTATTGTAAAAAGGCTTTTGCTGTTTTTCGGAATAAAATAGTACTCAGAAGTTATGGATGTAAGTACAGGTGCGTGCATAGGTGATGCACGCACATGAAGTATTGACCGGGACCGGGAGCCGCCGGCCGCGTGACGCCCCGAGGCCACATGACACAAACTTTTCTTTTGCGCTCATTCGGGGCTTTGCTGCTACTCGCGGAAAATGGCGGCGCGGTGAGCTCCGGCCAGGCAGGAAAAAAAGTGGGAAAATAAAGGGGGGAAAAAAGTAAAAGAAGGGGGGAAAACGCGGCGGCTTTGTCCAGCGGACTCAGCGTATCAGAGAGAGAAGTTTTCTTTGATAGTTTGCGAGGATGTCCCGGTGGGTCCCCACTAAGAAGGAAAAGTACGGCGTCGGTGAGTAACTTGGGCGTCCCATCGCTCCGGCCGCGGCGGCGCTCCGCTTTGCGCCGCTCTCATCCCAAACTTCGTGCGCAGTCGGCGGACAGCTGCGGTTGTGTTTTATCGTCACTTTGCTAGCAGTTCGGCATTTTCTGCCTTCACACGGGCAGCGCCAAGCGACCCCCGCAGGGGCTGCAGTTAGGGGTGCGGCGAAGCCCGGCGCTTTGTAGCGGGACGGCGGGGGTCCAGGACGCCGGTGGGGGCGCGTCTGGCCGCTGCCCCGTATCCACAGTCGGCGGGGCCGCTCGGAACACGCAGCTCTCCGAACAGAGTTAGATGACTGGACTGAAGCGGATGGGCATGACGGACCGTTCGCCTTATTAACCGAGCAGATGCCCCCTGTGTACGGGCTTATAAATAAGTGCGGCACTCTGATTTTTTTGGTCTATTACGTGTTATTTGTTTAATGTTTTGTTCTGCAAAAAAACTAAGAAAACGGTTTGTTTGTTTCTTTGAGCGTTTATCTGCGTGTAAAATCTGCCGACGGGAATCGGCCTGATCCTGGCGCGTATTATCGATCAGTTTGACGCACAAACTCAGCGCTGCTCCAAGAAAGTCCCAGTGCCGCTTGGAGCGCGAGCCGGGGCCGCATTCTCGCAGCCGCCCGCCCAGACTGCAGACTGAGCTTTTAACTATCCAGTGCGCCGAAATTTAGTTCAAACATTTTTGTCAGACTTACTAATTAGTCAATACTGTGCAAAGGGACTGTACGCTGTGCTTTAAGTCATGCAGGTGGTGTTGGTGGACTGGACAGCATGCTTAACTAGCCCAGCCAGCGCTGGTAGACTGGAAACCAAGTTCTAAGCAGTCCAGGGGGTGCCAGTGGGCTGGACACCATTCTTTAACCCAGGGGTCTCCAGCTCCAGTCCTGGATGAGCCCCAGCACTGTACATGTTTGGGTTTCATCTCATTTTATGCGCCTCATTCAACTTTTCTGTTAATCACCACACAGTTCTTGTGAATCAGGTGTGGTGGAACAGGGAGAGAACAAAGCTGTGCGGGGCTGAGGTTCTGCAGGATTGTAGCCGGAGACCCCTGGTCTCTCTAGCCCAGGTGGTGGTGCTGTGCATGTTGTGCATCGATGGATGGTAGTGCTGGTGGTGTTGTGCTGCTTTACCACAAATTATCTGCACTTCCTCCAAGCTGAAGCCCCTGTCCCAGCCTTGGCAGCCGGTTGGGGGAGAATGTGACAGATGCTGTATTCCCACAGACAGCTCAGTCTTCTAAGATACCTGCGCATATTTTGCTATGATGATGGGAGGCACTCTGACTTTGCAGGCAGGATGGGTTGTGGTAAGTTGACAAGCGCCTGACGACGGGGGTGAACACCAACCCATTTTAAAAATAAAGCCTCTGTGGTCATCCTGTACGCATCAGTGGCCTTTGAAGTCGCGCCGAGGTGAGGCCGAGCCGAAGCCGCCGTGTGTGAGAGAAGTCAGGCTCCCGCTGTAGACTTTTCACAGTGCTTTGCACCTCTGGCTACACTTAATTCATCCCATGTGTCTGCCCTCATTGGCCTGGAAGCCACCCGTCGTTCCAGCTGTCAGCAGCTGCGTGTTGGAGATGTCCCCTCGTGTCTAAACGTTTGTTCGAGATGTCCTGCGGAGACGCTTAAGCCTTATTTACAGCCATAGCTGAGGAGCCAGTGTTTTCTCTAAAGATAAAATGAGAACATTCTCCCCAGGAAGTGTTTCACTTGCTTTTTAGATGAGTTTTCTCCTTGTTAGTAATGGATGATTTTTGCCTCCTGGTTGAAATTTAACTGCATTGTAGGATATTTTGCACAGAAAAAAGGTCGTTGGACAGTAGAAAACTGAGACAATACATTGTTCCTCAAACAATTATTTCCCCTCTCAAATATTTTGTTCTCGCTTCTTCAAAAGGGGGATAATAGTTCCTCACAAACTGACTACAGGCAAAAATATATATAATTTGCAAAGATCCTAAGCCTTGTCAAGAGCTTGTCTTAGTTGTGGTAGTTGAGAATATTTCATCATCTGTCCCAGTTGTTCCCTCAATTTAGAAAGTCTTTCTTGTGTTGTGGATTTTTGGTTACCAGTATAAAGTTGTTGTGTTTTTGAAGTTAAGAGTGATCTTGTAAATTTAATTTGAGAACCAGACTGAGAGGATATTACAGTCAGTGTTTAAGTTCCTACAGTAATTGTACGGTAGCTTGTTGTAATTCTCAAACAATGTGATAATGTTATTAGTCGTATCATAGCTACTGCTGTTAGTGCTGTGTGTGTGAGATTTCTATCCCGTCTGATTGCCTAAAGCACTTGATCATTGCACAGGCCACATTTTTGGGCTATCATGGAAATGCAGTGAGTGGAAATGCATAAGAGTTTTTTTGTAAATCAGAGGAATTTACACCTCAGTTTCCAATCATTCCCCAGCGAAAACCCTGCTGTTTTGAAACGAGGCTAGTAGCAGATACGCTGCTTGCACATTCAGGCTCTTAACAGAAATGCTTCTGTGCGGTGACATTAAAGGGTGACTGCTTCTAGAGCAGTGGTTCTCAACCTTTTTTTGCAGTGTGCCACACTATGTCCAAGTTCAAGTCTCACGGCCGCATATTATTTACATATGACGTCATCAACGCTCAATAACCAGATATTA
>JAABNX020000047.1:5666858-5679739 GCA_015163995.2 Mormyrus lacerda | reverse complement strand
TTATTTTTAATTTATTTTTATTTTTTTTTACGTGGTCAGCATCGCGGGCCGCATTTGCATTTGTGACGGGCCACATGCGGGCCGCAGTTGAGAACCACTGTTCTAGAGGGACTTTGCATCATCTGCACGACAAGCAGAACCAGAGGAAGGACTGGAATTCTCACCCCACCCCCCCCCCAGGGCAAAAAGTTACTTTGTATGTAGTGAATTTCACTAGCATAGTTAGGATTTTGCCCACGGACTGGATTTCTCTGCTTCCAACCCTGTATGTCCACCAGGGTCCCATTGTAAGCTGTGCTAATTGTGCACAGGCCGGCTTGGGTATTAAAGGCTGCATGTGGAAACATGTGGGATTCGGTGCTTGGCTGTCCTGCCCTGTAATGTAGCGGTGTGGTCGTGCGTAGGTGACACCGTCTCTCCTGTCAGATGTTTGCAAACATGTTTATGTGTGATTGCTTGTAATGCACCAAACAAAAGAGAAATCACTCAAGCAAACAAACCTTTTGTAAGCACCACGCTTCAGACATTTACTGTGGGTGATGAATTCATTTAATCTGCATTGATAAGCTTTTTTGTATTGTTTTTTTCCTGCAGTGTGTAATGTCTTGTCAGTAATGCCCTTGCCTAATACAGTTGAGGCTACTTTGAAGAGAATGGTAGATTCTCGTGGAAGATAACTTTTAAAAGCCATTTGTCTGCGAGCTTTGACGGCTGCTGCAGAGCCTGTCTGCCCTGAGACTCTCATATGTTCCATGGTGCAGAACGCCGTAGCGATTACAGCCACGGTTTTGTGGCCCAGTGCTGCAGTTTCACGGGAGATAAATAGCCCCGTGTAATGAGAGCTACTTTCATTTAAAAGTGAAAAAGTCACTGCACATTAGGCGAGCCAGCAAATGGATGAGAGCATGATGGGAAACTGCACTGCAGCGAGCAGCGGTTTGTGAGCGCCCGGCAGACCTGCACGTACACTGGGCCAGCATGTTTTGGGTTTTTTTTTTTTGTTTTGAGGTTTGCAAGATAAGGAAATGCCTCTTCCTGCGGTTGCCTTCCCACTTCCCTGGCCACTGGGACATTGTCGCAAAACTGGCCATTGTTATGAAGTCATTAATATTTTTACCTCTCTGCCTTTGTTGGCTGTTGACTGTTGTGCTCTGAAGGGGTGGGCAGTTGTGTAGCCTTTTCAGGAGGTACAAATGCACACAAAAGAACTTGGGGTTGGGAGGGGAGGTGGAACGCTGTCATTGGCTGATTCCGTCTGGTGACGATCTGCGCTTTTGGGCCTGTTAGACGGCTCTGGAAAACCATCCACACCCAATCTCCAAAATACTGCTGAAATTGTTTTTGGTTTTTAAAATGTATTTCTTTAATTTGCTTTTGCATATTGAATAGAAACAAAACTGCTTAGTATAAGAATATGAAAGGCAGAACATATACACTTGTACTAAATATACGATATGTCTGTTTTCTTTGTTCCTGTTTTTCCTTTCATTCATTTTTTTTCCTCTTTTGCATCTTCTCCAAGGACTTAAATTTAGGTTTTTCATGAAATTCGAAAGCTATAACTGTTAAGTGAAAACATCAATATAGACTTGTATAGGGAAGGATTAAGGAAGATTAACTTTTTGGGGAAAAGGTCAAATTCACAAATTCTTTTTCCCGTTAAGATACCTGGCAGGGGCACATGTGGATAATGGTGCATTCGATTATTTCTTTCCAACTCGAAACTCTGATGAAAACGTCACAAAATAAATGTCACTTCCCTTAGGAAACACGCCTCTTTTATGACGTTGATGTCGGACAAGATTTTGTTGTCCGAGTTGCTCCTGTGACATAATTTCAACATAGCGGCTTACACACTCAACAGTAATTCCATTTTATGAATCTTTAAAAATGTTTATTTTGTTAAATGTATTAAGTTATGAATGTAATTGCACATAGAGAATACCATATCATGACCATAAACAGTATCCTACCATGCAATATCACATTTTCTCCAGACTTGTTTGGTTTGTTTGTAGTTTGCCTCTCGAAAAAAGAATATCACAATAAATGTACTAAAATATTTTATAAAGTCTTTAATGTGGTTTGACTAGTTTGTGTTTCTTGTTTGTCTATCGGAAAAATAATCTCGCTCCAAATCTGCTAAAATATAAAGCAACAACACACAGCAGCGTGTTCATGGAGGCAGCCATGTTTGTTCCGAGATGCGGTAGCTCGAACGGGAGATTGTCGGACGTGATTTCACTCAACTCGGAATTTCCGAGTTCCGAGAGAAAAACGAATGCAACATACATAACAAAATACTCAACATTTCTATCATGAGAGTGGGGGGAGTGGTTTGATTAGCTTGAGTACTCTGTTAAAGCTAGGAGCTAATGATGAGCTAATGGTTGGGGGTCTGCAGATCCAGTCCTGGAGGGCCAGGTTGCAACAGTTTACAGGTTTCCCTGCTCAGACACGTTATCCAGCTCACCAGCAAATTACTAGGTTTAGTAGGTGTGTTTCAGCACTGAAATCTGCAAACTGTCTTGCAAACTGGCCTTCCAGGACTGGATTTTGGAGACGCTGGCCTATGGTAGCCGGTGGAATGTGTTATCCTTTATAAAACACACCAACCTTTCTCTCTCTCATTTTTTGTTCACCCAGTGTCATTTAGTCAGCCCACAATCATTACTAGCCTTTTACCGTGTGCTGCCATTTATGCAAATATGGTGGCATTTGTAGTGCCTGATAGAGCAAATATCTGCAGGGCCGATCTGCATGATTAAGATTAAGAGGTCGAGGCCCTGCTGGTGGTGCGAGAGATGCGCATACAAGAGCATTGATTCGCGTGTTGCTGTAGCTAAGCTGCTTTGCTGATGAAATTCTGGTTTTACCTGCGATGCCTGCTGGGTGGTCAAACTTTGGAAAGATTGGTGTGTGGCGAACAGCGATGCTACTGGAGTACTGCTTTTAGGGCACAGGACACCTGAACAAGAAGCCCATAACCCACTTGTTCATGCTTGCACCTGTATCTGGTTACCTGTTTGACCTTATTTTAACCCAAAGCTATTAGGCGTCTAATTATGGGACATGGTATACGTATGTAGAAGGAAGCCCTTAGAGGATGGCTTTTGAAGGTTTTGTGGGGTTTTTTCTCTCTTAGGTTGCAAGCTGGAGACGGCATGTAGCGCAGCATTTGGGGAGCTGGGCATCTGACCAGAGGCTTGTTGATTACACTCTCGTTTGGGGCACCCCTGTTGTACCTTTGAGCCAAGTACTTGGCCTGAATTTCTGCAATAAGATACTTGTCTGTTTTAAAATATTTATGTGTTTTAAAGGGGTAAAAATAGTAAGTTGCTTTGGATGAAAGTTAACACCTAATGAAAAGCATTGGATTGTTTTAACTGGAGCCTTAAACGGTGTTGTTTAATATAAACACAAGACTGCAGGGAGGTCATTTTGTGAGAAATCTGCAGGCTGGCCCTTCTTTATAGTCTTTCTAGATACTCTGCTATGGAACATGTAGCCTTTGTAGCAGGCAAATGTGTTACTGCATGCAGCTTATCTTGCTGGGTGCCTGCAACTTTTTAATCAGGTTCTGTGCCTGCCTCCCAGGACACGTGGGAGGTGTCGGGTTGTTTTAATAGCAATGCTCGTTGTGCATTCCTTAAATGGGGCGTTTGGGCTTGTCTCAGTCTGGTTGCCAGTCTGCTAGACCTATTTGTGTGTATTTTGTGTTTTGAGAAGGAAGAACAATGACACTGACATTTTTTGTTTATTAAATTTCATAGATTATCTTTTAGGGATGTATTACAAATTGATTGACTCTGCTCTTGCTGTCCTGGTGCCCTGTACAGTCTGACCAATAAACCAGTGTAGTTAGCGTGGTCGTCCTGGTTCCTCTTCATTGTCCCTTGCATGTGGGTTCTACCAGCTGCCAGCTGGTTCCTGTGCCGTTTAAGACTCTGCCCGTCGTTCTAAAACCACGGGACAGATGGCTGGACCAGTGTCCAGAGTCAGTGTGGACACAAAAGAGCATGACGCTGGAGCGTCTTTCAGCTCGCACATCAATTATCCTTTATGCGGATAGCTTTCTTATGTCAACTTGCATAGTGCCCATGCTGTGTCGGCCTTCTCTCTTTTTAACCCCTCCCACCATGTCTTCCAAAGGCCTTTGTCGGTAAGGTGAACCATCTGTTTCTCTCCAAGGCCTAGCAAGGGCTTTTCTTTATCTGTATGTGCTGCTCCTGGCTCAGCCTTTTCACTGCATTTGGCCTCTGTGGGACAGGCCTGTGCTCCCAGTGGATCTCACTCTGCTGTCCGTGCAGTCGCCCTCAAGCGTCGCCACATCCAAGAGTCGCAGTTGCCTTCTGTTTATGCTGCACCCCAGTGCCATGCATTGTCACAGCGGTTCATGCAGCATACATCTCTTCTTTCTTTATGCGATTGCTACATCGCACCTGTAGTTGTGTCATCGTAATGTGATGTACAGATGTTTCCTGGGGCAGAACAATATTGAAGAATGTCAGATTTTTAATATCTGCAGAACCACTGTTCCTTCTGCAGACAATGCATTTAGTCACTGTGATTCTGTCTGCATCTCCCTCACTCTATTTGCTGCTTAAGTTCACGGAACAATAACATTTAAAATGTGTATGTGTAAGGAACATGTGTGACTCGTTACAGTGATGGTGTGAGGGGATTTAAATTGAATTCTTATGCAAACGGTGAAATTGTGGGTAATAAGCAGAAATACGGAGTGCAAGGTCATATTTATGTTGTTGCCGGCACACCTAATGAAGGCTTTTAGCAGCATCATACACTTTTTTGCTCGTTTTAGTGTGCAAGGAAATACTTTCTTAAACAACGTGAAAATGCCCTTGTGGACGGAGATTGTTTTTGATTGGAAACTCCTTTTTTAAACGAAGATGTAGCTGTGTGGATGTAGCCTTACGCAGCTTGAGATTATGCAATGTTGTTGAAATGGTGTTTACAGGCAGCTGACAAGGGAGTCCACACCGCTTAAGGTGACAAAACCCACCCGAATGGCAATTTGATGGTGGTGGATGGCTGTCAGCGTGTTGTCCGCAGGGTGTTGAAGCCACAGGATGTAAAAGTCACAAACAAAATGGGTTTTTCAAAAAAAAAAAAATTGTCACCCACTGTGCTCACCAGGTCTAAACAGAGCTCCGTTTCCTGCATTCCATCGTGCTGAATGTCTTCCGCAGGTGTTGCCGTGGAGACGGGTGAGGCTCTCTCGCTCAGTCCTGGCCGACAGGGGAATCGTGAGGTGGCTACAATGAGCTCTATGCCCCCGCAACACTAGGGAGATATCTGTATTAAGTACCTTTCTTCTCACTCCCCCCCTTCAACCACTCCATGTGTGGTTAGCGCTGGGACTGCCCCCCCCCACCAATTGCTCTAAGACAAGCCAAGATGGGATTGGGTTAGTTTGTGCTATATTTTAAAAGTAATGCATGGCTTGGCCTGTGAAGCAGGCTGTTCTTGTTTTCACACCATTTTCTGGTGATATATATGTATGCAAAGACCTTAGGAGTGTATTGGCAGGGGTGACAGGGGCTCACACGACATACCCCAGTATCTTTCTTTGGGCACAAAGCGCTCTTCACATGGGTTGCTTCTGACCAAAAGCCTCTTCTGCTCCTGATGAGATAAGGTGTAAAAACTCCCATGACAGTGGGGAAACCAGAGTGAGATGGATGTGATTTATCTAGGATGGCTTAGACATGCATCACTCGTGCGAAAAATCTGTAGAGATGAATGTCTGGCGCCCGCAGATCTCTGCGGGTGCACTTCTGTGTGCCTTGGCGGCCTTTTGTTTGCATGAAGCCATCGTCGGATGCTAGAGTTGACAGCGTGGACAGTTCTAAACACCAGGGATGCTTTAATCTGGTTTTGTGTCCAGAACTGTAGCTGGGAAGCTGGTTTGTTTGTATATGCAGTGCACAAAGTCCAGTCTTTTTCCTCGCTCTTTGACGTAGTTCGATGGGTTTTTTGCCATTTACACACGTTGCATCTAATCTGTGTGAGATCTTTGTTCCTACAATTTGTTGGTGTTGCCTTATGTTTCGTCACCCCCACGTTCCTGTTCTCTCTGCGTCGATAAGGCCGTAAAAGCAAACGCTGCTAACTGCGTACTTCATAGCTTCGTGAAGTGCGAGTCTGCCTTCAGGTTGTGTCCTGCCCGGATCGTGCTCATCACAGAGCTGGAATTGGAAGCTGCGCGCGATGCTGGTTGCTCGGCCGGTATGAAGTTATGTGGAATTTCTTCGTATGCAGTTTTTGCATGTTATGTCAGATCTTGGATGTTTACTTGTAAAGCCATAGTTCCTTCTGTGTTATCAGGAGAGACCGCATACATCGTGCTGCTCTATCATCCCAAAGGCCTTTTCTACTGCGCACATGGTTATTTTATGCCGCAAGTTTTTTGCTGAGACTCTGCCCGGGGTTACAGCAGTGAGGGTCCCGCTGGCTCTGAACCAACAACCTTTTTGTTTATGCTTTCAGTTAGTGCTTTTTGTGTGTTTGAGGTTGACTAGATGGTTCTCTGGCATGTGACCCTATTCAAGGTTGTGAGCCTTTTTTGGCACCTTGATACTTCACTGGATTGCATCAGTCATCGATCAATCCATGATCAACTATATCAACACAGTTGACAATACTTTGACGGCTTTTTTTCCCCTGTTTTATCATGTTTTAAAGTGATTTTCCATCTGTCCACACATCTCTGTAGCTGATAGTCCAGTGACTCAGTGACTAGTGCCCTTGCCTCACACCACGATATAGGCCCTCGTGCTGGGTTCCTCTGGGTCTGCTGACTTCCTTTCGCTGCACTGTTCACCTGCAGACTTGGAGGCTGAAAAAACATGCAGTTAAGCCAGTTGCCATCTCTGAATTGCCCCAGCCTTAGTCTCCTGCCCTGCAACCCAGACCAGGATGAGTGGATGAGAAGGTGGATAGATGGATGAATTAACATGCATACATAATTGAAAGCTGTGATCTACTGCATTGCTTCAAGCAAGACTACATATAAGTTTGTGCTCACAATGTATGCAGGACATGTATTTGCGTTCATTGTAGCCAATTGAAGCTGTTGTAGGCCTGCTGCTCCCCCGTCCCTATGGCAGGTATGTCTTATGTTGGTGTCTTGCACTGGGAATCACTAATCGACAGGTGTCAATCTAAATAATCTAAATCAAGGCCAGTGAAGAGTGCAGCGGCAATCGTGCTGTAAGTTTGCGCCATAAATCGTGGAGGGGAAAAAATAATGACCCGTCTGTTTTTGTGCTCTTCAGTCACAGTCACAGTCACTTTTACGGCATGCATGACGGACTGCTTCCCGACTCCCATCTGTGTGAGGAAGGCTAATCCCTTATATCCATTGATCCGCCTTTAATTACTGCACTGACTTCTGGGAAGGCAGCGTAAAGCACCTCAGTCAGGCTTCTTTATTGCAGGCCAGTGGCAGAAGTGTCCCGCGGGGACGCCGTGCCCAGTACCGCTCTACTTTCCGTAGCGTTTCAGCTGATTATCACAGTTGCGCTGCAGTCATTATGATTCCAAAGCCAGCTGCACTGCTCACCTGCAGACTCAGAGGCTGAAACTTTTTCCTGTTGGAAGTAAATAGACTGGGTCTCCCTCTGCTGTGTTGGGAGTTCGGCAAGGAGTGTGTGTGTGTGTGTGAGGGTTGGTTGGTTGTCTCGTATGCAGATTGGCCATATAGCATATAGGCTCAGTGGTGTCCAGTTGTATCTTGGGGTGATTTGCATTAAAACGCATGGAATTTTCATCTCTTGCCTGGGTGTTTTGATGTCCCTCTTCCTGACCTTTCTTTTGGGCATGGGGGGGTGAGTGAAGACCTGCATATCCAGTGCTGATTCTCTGCTGAATGTCACAAGTTGGTTGTGTGTTGCTGGGAGATTTAATCAGTTGTGTTTTTTCAGATGTTTCCTGCCTCGTGTGGTAGTGTAGCGATATATATTTGCAGTGGAGTCTGCATATGGTATTGAAATGGGGCAGTGAATTGAACCCTGTTTTTCTTGATGAAAGTGTGGGAGTGTCATCTTTTTTTTTCTTTTCTTTTCTTTTAAATGTGTCCCCTATTGAATGGTCTGATAACAGGAAAGGTCTTTGTCAAAACAAGGGGGACACGCCTTTGGGTCCTGAGAAAGCCAGGCTGTACGGAGAGTGGGTTACATCGCTGCCTGTCCGCATTTTTGACTTTCTGGGGACTTGGGAACATTGAATAGAATTGTGCTTTTCTGGTTTTAGCATTGAGCTTGGGCGAAAGGTGTTGTGTCTCACAGAGATGCATCCAGGAGTGTGCAGTCCTCAGACTGACTAAATATCAACAGACTGGTCCTTGATGATTGATTGAGTGTCCAGAAATTGTTTTGAAATTACCTGCTTAAGTGGATCCTGTTTGATACCTCATGCACCTCATGTTGAAACGTATGGCTGTTTTTTTTTTTTTTTTTTTTTTTTTTTTTTGTTGCTGCTGCTGTTTTAACGCCGCTCATGAGAGTGTGTGTGTGTGTGTGTGCTTTTGTGGGTGGGGTGCATCGCTGTTCTCATGACCTCCTAGACTCTGCAAAGACGTAAACACTCATCACTCGCCAGTGTGGTGGCACTGCCAGCGTACTTTTGATTCCCCTCTGCCCCGCTAGCTCCCTTGCTCTTTCTCCTCCCTTTTCTGTTCTCTTCTCGCCCTGTTCCTCCTCTTGTCTCCCACCTCTAACGTGCTAGTATCCTGGATCAGCTCTGACCCTCACTGCCCATGCCACAGAGCACGCCAGCGTGCCATGTGCTGATGATGTTGGAACCATCCGGAAGTCTCCTTTTGGTGCCTCTCCTTACAGTCCCATCGGGGCTGTGGCCTGTTTAATTTTGGGTTAATTGCCATGGCCCTGTCTGTTTAGGAATAAACAAACTGGCTGGACTGCTATATGTAATAGATTTCAGAGAGACAGGGTGGCAGTCTTATACTGTGTGTGGCCCTTTGTTCCTGTACTGTTCCTAATTAAAATAATCAGACCTCTATCTCAGTTGTAAAGCCTCTGATTAAACCTATTAGAAAAGGACTCAAAATTAATTATAAGTTCCTCATACTGTTTTCCCAGCAGGGCTGCTTCCACACTGCTGTCTGGGTTGAGTAACTGTGCAGTCCTCTCTGGGGGTCGGTCTTAGGGCTGGTGCCCTGTTTGCTGCTATGTTGGGGTGGGGGAGGGAGCTTGTGGACAAGGAGGGAAGACCTCAACTGGGAGCTGGGCTTCGTGTGGGGAGTGGTGACAAGCTGGCACTGTTGGGTTCAGAACAGAGTTTGACGTCTGCTCTTCATTTTTGTCGTTCTGTTGGTGAGCTGGGTTGTGATCTTCCTCTAGGCATTTTGCTTTTGTTGCCTTAGCAACCATTGGCTGGTCTGTAAAAAGGGCACTTGTGAGGACCGGTTTGCACATACTGCCTCGTCCTAGATGGTCTCAGCAGCTGTCTGCCTTCACCTGAATAATGTCGGGTGGTTTACATCTTTCTTCCTATAAATCCTGCTTCAGAATTTCTGCCTTGTCCCAGAGCCCCCAGTCTAGTTACACAGAAAGTAGATTGCACTCTGTTATGATAGAACATAGTTGACGCCCCATTTCTCGCTCAAACAGTCACATGGGTGAATGTACTTGTTTTTTCATGCCACTACCTGTGAATTCCTATGCCTTGCCCGACACAGTAGCCAACCTGGCCTGCAGGGGGAGCACTTCTGGGCATGCCCCTTGGGCTGTGGCTGTCAGCTGCTGTCCTAGCTGCGAGTGGGTCAATCAGTGGCATATCGTCTTTTGTCCACACTTAGTTTTAAACCCACCCTTTAATGGCTGCCATGACCCTGGTTTCACTGGAATGCTCACCTCCCCCCCGTGCCACCTTCACAGAAGCTGTGGTTATCAGAGTAGGAAGTCAACTCGTGCTGAATTGAAACAGCAGAGTTTGGAGTGTGTCCAAGTAGGCCAGTGGCCTGGGCTGAGTGGCCATTGCGGGCCTTTTGGAGATCCAAGTGGTCTCCGTCCCAGCACAGTCCAGTGGGCGGTCGTGTGGTTCTCTACTGAAGTCAGCCAGTCTACATGAAAATGAGCTGAGGCCTACTCTTGGAACCCGCATGTTGCAGAAGCGAACGATACTTTGGGGTTCGGGGTAGGAAAGGCTGAGCTGCACTCTGGCTTCCTGTTTGTTGTCCTCATACTGCGGTGAGCAAGCTTTGGCACATGCCATATGGGCCATGCCCCTACAAGTCACTGTCCAATCAGATGCCAGAGGCTGCTGAATGTTCCTCTGGAGCCCTTTCTACGGTATTCCACTCACTTCCTCTTCTGAGGGTCGTGTTTTAGTAAATCTCTGAGGAGTTGAGCTGAGAACTTCTTGGTCCTCCTGGTTTTGAAAAGGAGCTTCCTGATTCTATTGTGGCAGATGAACTCTGACCCTTGATTTGCTTGTATTTCTAAACGATGACTCACTTTGCTGTTAATTCTTCTAATGTAGTGTCATTTGTCTTCCTACTGCAAGACTTCCCCACAATTACAAGCCATCCTCCTATACTGATGGCTGGCGGTAAATCTGTGAGGATATTGAATTACCTGGCTTTTGCATATTTACATATTTAATAGACACTTTTTTTTGTCCAGAGACATACAGAGTGAAGGTCCTTGCCAGCGGGCCCAGCAATGAAATCACTATGGCAACCTCAGATTTTGAAGCAACAACCTTCTGATGGTGGCTGAGGTATCCTAAGGTGCTGAACCATGCACCAAATCCATCACTGTGTTTACCAGCCTCGTGGATACTGTTTGCTGTTTATGTTCATGGTACAGGAAACGGATGCTCTAAATTCTTGGTGCTCTTTCAGTCGTGCCTTTACATGCATGCTCAGATATGGCTGCTTTTTGCTGCCGTATGTCGAAATCCTTCCCACTCCGCTTGGCTTGTCTGCTGAAGCTGTCTGCGTTTGCCGGTTTAGGTGGAATCGGTGCTGTTTGGATGGTGAGGGTTTGGGGGAACGATCCTGGTGATCATGAGTCAAAGCCTGCTGTCATCGGTGACCCCGTTATACCGACATTTGCAGGAAATGTATGATTTCCGAGATCCTTAATCAGTGCAGTGATCTATAGATAGATGGGATGTGTTTTAATCTACAGTGTTTCAGCCTGGTTAATTTCCAAGAAATGTCCAGAAACGCTGCATTCCAGTCTGATTAATCACAGTTATGAATAATTAAATTTCAGGTCATATGAAGCGGGTGAGAACTGCTTGTTATGTATTCTGTCTTAAATGCGTCAACAAACAAACTATTTTCTTGAAAGGGTTTTTCTCTTTTTAATGATGAAATGAGGGTCATGCTCCACTGCCTTGGATAGTATTAGACTTCTTTTTTTGTTTGTACAATTTTCATGAACCTAATACAATGGTTTTACACACATTCCCACTAAAGCATTATTCTTAATATTCCATTTCAAATCTCTAATATCTGAAGTACAAGCTCACTCCTCTAGCTGACAGACAGCAGGAGGGATTTTTCCTAGGAGTTGTTAGCTGCAGGACCAATTCTGGTTAACTATGAATCTCAGGCCACTGGATGCTATTGCTGAGGGACAGAATTTTATTGCCTCCTGATTTTGTGATGAGCAATCTGGGTGAGGAGTTCATCCCTGGCTCTGAGAAATGCCAGCACTCCTGGAGGACGCTGCTTGGCTTTTTTATAGGCTTGCTAGATACATGAATTAGCTGCTGATATGCTCTCACAAAGCTTTTCAATTTTATTTTAAAAGAGTTCGATCTGAATAACTTGGTGTGTAGGCCGCGTGTCGGAAGATGATAATTAAGATTTCACTGCTAAGCCAATACTTACAGCGGTCTGTTGTGAAGTCAGGCCTTTTTTGGTCATGAATGACCATTGTGTTATTGCCATTTTTGGTATTTTTTTTGGTGGCTGGTTTGGTACATATCAAGTGACTCTTGTGAACTTTGATGAATGCACGCATATCTTACATCAGCACACAAACACGTGCTTTTCTCCCAGGCACTCTCCCCTGTTTTCAAGCTGGAAATGGGTGCATAACCCATTTGACTTATTGGGCGGGTGTGTGTGTGTGTGTGTGCGCGTTTGCCTGGAATGGACTGGCGTAGCAGGTTCCACCTGCTTAGTGTCTTGCTGGATCTGGTCAAAGCTGGAACACTTGTCAAACTATACTGTGCAGACCTGCTGTCATCCAGTAGGTGACGATATTCTGCTTCTGCAGTCGAAACAACATCCGGGCTGAGGGGGAACGTCACAGTGAGTGATTAATAGGCTTTATTTGATCAGCCTGGCACTTTTATTTATGAATTCTTAATCGCTTGGGTGACTGTGGTGTCTGATGGAGCTTAGGTCATGTTTGAGTGCGGTTCTCAGTTAAGGCTGCTGTCTCACTGGCTTCCTGGATACCTGCTGCTTCCACTGGCACCTCGGTGCCCCTGCTGTGCGCCCAGTGCCTGTTATTAGGTATGTGACTTAATGAGTGGCATCTGGACTGGTGGTTAATTCGGTCAAGACCATGCGCGCCCCACTGTGGGCGTAGGCATATAATGCTACCATAGTAACAAGAGCTGTTGTTTCAGTGGCACCGTGAGATCATGTCCATAGAAGCTTCTAGAAATAAATCGATATGTCGATTGTTCACCTGGCTGCACATGTGGTTCTCCAGCTGTCATCTGGCTGAACGGGGCCTCTAAAGCCCTTCTGATTGGGTCTAGCCGTTTGTCATTTGGATTCCAAACAAAACCCAAGGTGGATTGGCTCCCTCTCCTCTGTGAGCAAGTCAGCTCATATGAGTCCTGCCAGGCAGCTTCCACATTCCCCTCCC
>JAABNX020000047.1:5647489-5657634 GCA_015163995.2 Mormyrus lacerda | reverse complement strand
GATCTGTGAAGGGGCTTCCTAAGCTTCTTTTGCTATAGCGTAAAGGTGAAAACGAGCTTCCAGACTCTGGGGATCCACCTGGCATTGCTCACTTAAACGTTCTTTCTCTCTCTCTCGTTACCCTTCCTGCCTCACTGTTGGCTAACAACCACTTTGTCTTTGTCATGGAATTTTCATCACTGTCTCGGTACGTTTCCCTCCCCGTCTCGTCTACCACCACCCCCCACCCACATGCCCATGACCTTCTGCTTCTCTGTGCCCCACCCCCTGTCTGCCCCTGTGCTGGCACCCATCACGTACATCCTCCAGGCTAGCCTTGGATGACGCCATTCGCCACAGGCAGCTGAACATCTCCCGTTTTTCACCCAGGGTGGCCGGGGAGAACGACTTCCTCCAGACAGTCATCAACAAGGTCATCACTGCCAAAGAGGTCAACCACAAGGGACAAGGTACCGAGGGTCGCGGTGGGAACGTGCTGGCTTTCCCGCTTTTCCCGTCAGCGCTCGCCCATCGTTACCATACATTGTGCCATGTCCATTTTTCTCCTCCATTCCATTCTGACTGCCCTCCTCCGCTGAAATTGCTTAGCTATGCTATCTTGAGTTGACTTAAAGGCCAGACTTCCAACCGCCTATTCTGGATCAGGGTCACCGGGGGTAGGGCAAGATCCTATCCCAAAATGCACGGAGCACAAAGCAGGAATGCACTCCGAATGGGATGCTTCTCCATCGCGGGCTGCGTGCGCTCACGCAGCCAACCACCTGCTACGGGCAGCGTTTAGAAACACCAGTAAGCCTTAATTGCATGTGTTTGGACTACAGGAGGAACCCAGTGGAGACCTCGAAGTCTCAAGGGCGGCTTGCAAAGCCCGCACACACAGAGCATGCGAGCCTCCAGTGCTGGAGGTACAATGGGAACTGCAGCACCACCCACAGGCCACGGTTCAAAGTAACACGGGGGCTTTTTAAAGTTTCAGACATTTCTTTACGTCTAAAAGTGTGCCTCCACTTCTTATTTAGATAAAGGAGGTTATCGTTTTTACAGCTGTTCTTCTGTAATTGAATCAGTATAAAAGCACATGACTATCAACTTACCATTAACCTTAAAGATCTTTCACCCACCGTTTTTGAGGGGTGTTCATCTTTCCTGAAACTTGCAGGGGCTTTGACTAATCATTTAGGCTGTTCGGGAACTGGCTAAAATGTAGACTATCCCCGACTTGCGACTGGCTTCTCAATTGTCTGTTTTTTTTCTATCTCAACTGCGGTTGTATGTGCGAGCCGTCATAAGTTGGGGACATTCTGCAACAGAGAAATAAATTATTAAGCGATAATGGCTTTTTCACATCAGTGGGGATTTCAGGCAGCTCACTGCTAGTGCTGGATGTGTGGTACATTTCTCTGTTAAATGCTGTCGCTGTTTGAATTTCCATAATATTTACCATCTGAAAGCTGCTGACGGATGTCTTTGTCAATGACTGCTGTCTGTCTTTTGAGGCCTCCGCATGTCAGGCACCAGCAGGAGCTCTTATTAGCAGCGTGTGTGTGTGTGTGTGTCTGCGTGCGCGTGCAGGACTCCCCAGAAACGTAAGGGACCTTAGACGAGGACCATATTCACACTTGTGTGTTGTCCCCCAGAGGTCTGCGCTCACATTGCGCTTCACCTTCTGGGCCTGAGCACGCTCTCAACACCTTTTTGGGTTAAAGGAAACATAGGGAGAAAAGTGCAAACCCGCAGCGCATGGAGTTCATGAGTAATATCCTTATTTTGTTGTCGTTTTGGGCGCGATGACACGCAGCCCACTTATAGATTTATTGAGTATGCAAAGCAGCGATTTTTATTTACTCTTGCTGCGTGTATAAGAAGGTAGCGCTCTATATTTTGTTTTGTGCATCTAGTTGCTCCTGGATACTATCATCAGCCCAGATTTCCAGCAAACACTGCACCTCTGCCGCAGAACAAAGTAATCCCTTGCCACCATATTTATTAAATGTTAGCTGAGACCTGATCTGTATGCAACACTTTTTTTCGCAGCACAATTTTGTGATGAAAAGAAAACCCAGTACAGCCTACGCGATCAGTTCCTTCCCGTTCCGCTTCATTTATAGTGCTCATGCACACATGCGTGCGTCTAGCATCGCTGTGTCTGTGTTCCATGTCCAAGTACGGTTAACCATCACACTACTTGTGTCCTATGCCCCGAGTACAACTAACCGTGGCCGGGCCCAGGTACACTAGTTCAACAAAGTAGACTTTGGGGGTTACAGATCGCCCGGTGTGAGTACACCCAAAGGTGTCGCCATGCCACAGGGTGTCTATGGGATGGAGGGGGCGGGGTCACTCAGGCTGAGAGAGACCGACGCATATGTCGGTGTTGTAAAAATGGTAGATGGCGCCATTGCACCTGGTAGGAGGCCCTTTTAGACACACTTCAAAGTTCTGCGATGTGATGTATCTTTACCTTGGCTCGAACGTGACTGAAGGAGGGAGTCTGCAGTTCTGTCCCTGCCTCTTCATCTTCCCGCTCACATGAGTGCCTTTTTCATTGCTCCGTTGTCCCTTTGTAGGTCCACTGTGCTGAAGCCTCCCCCCCCCCCCTCTTTTATTTTTAAAAAAGGACTCTTTAGAGAAATTACACTTCTGTACCTTTCTGTCCTTTAATATTTTTCCCTCATTCGTGGCCTCTCTGAAGATGGTTTTTAAAGCCTGAACCTCTTGGGTCCAGACACTGGAATTTTCTCTTCCTTCACACATGACACTGTCTGGTGTATTTGGGCAATTCTAGAATTGTGGAAGTGACATTTAGACTTGTATCAGTAAACAAAGTGCCTTAGAGCGTGGATGAGCTTAGTATCAGCGAGACAGTTTGCATATCTTAACGCATGCAACCTCTTGGGTTGAATATAGAAATCCTCAAATTCATATATTCATTTACTTGTTGGAAATACTTGGCAAAAAGCGTTATGGATGTGATATCAAACTGACCTTTGCATGGAATTGCCCATTTAAGTACCAGCAAACTGTATGCTGTCATCCATAATGAAATGGTGTGGTGTTCAGTTCCAGATTTGACTTCACACATAGTGGCAGACTGTTCAGGATGTCCTCAATGTTGGGTTGCAGTCACTTACTTGATGGCTCTCATCCAGCTAAACAGCTTAGCTGGCCGTAGTGGATAATGCAATTTCTACCATGATAATGTCCCTGGCAGGGCTGTGGGTGACTCTAAAACTACTCCCTGGAGACATCCATCAGATCCGCAAAGACTTCCCTCACCTAGTAGATCGGTCAACAGCTGTGGCCCGGAAGATGGGGTTCCCCGAAATCATCATGCCAGGTGGGTCTCATGAAGCCAGAGTTGTAAGCGTTCTTGAACTTGCTCTCTGTAAACTCACTGACCAACCATGGGGCCCTGCGATTCTTCAAGGTGACGTCCGCAACGACATATATGTGACATTGGTCCAGGGAGACTTCGAAAAGGGCAATAAGACCGCTTGGAAAAATGTGGAGGTCACCATGTCTGTTCACGATGAAGACGGCAAGAAACTGGAGGTAACAGCTGTGTAGCTTTTAAAAGCTGCGTTATCCTGGGCTGCCTTCTCAAATGTCAGTTTAGTGGTGCATCATAATTCGTGGTGCATGCGTGTGTATGTTTTTTTTCTCTTTTTTTTTTTTTTTGAAATGCTTTAACATGAGGAGTAATAGCAATATCATGTTAGGAATCCAGTGGTAGCTCAGACATTTCTCTCACAAACATGCATTGAATAATTTATTGACAGACCTTGCTTGTCTAGTGAGCTGATGGTAGCTGATATGTTAGTTACCTTCTCACAGAATGGATTGGTGCAGCTTTAGTGCTATGAACTTCGTTTTAGTCATCAGTGGCAGAAGTGCTGTTTTCTCACTGTCCTTTAATCAGTGTGGGAAAGATCAGATAGCCAATATCTTGAAAGCTTCAGATTAAGATTAATGCCCTAATACTATGAATCTGAGGCGTCATGGAAGTGCTTGCGGAATCCGTGATGTATGACATGACACTGGTGATGTCGGAATGACTGTCCCTTTAATTCCTCTCCCTGCTGACAAGCTGGAATGTGTGGCCATTAATGAATACGGTGCGATGTGTAGTCATTTAGCCCGGACTTGGACCCGGAATGTGAATACAAAGTCCTGAACTGCGAGTGGCAATCATTAAGGTGTATTCTCTGCTGGAACATAGGGGTGGTGGCTTTTCAAACCTTTTCTAATCTGAGCTGATGAACTTTCTTAGACTCCCTGATGTCCCTTTGGATTGATTAAACTCAACTTATGGGCCTGTAGGAGTTTTGCTTTCATCTTCCTGTTTTATTCTGAGCAGCAGCTGTATAATTTAGGGAGGGTTTAGTTTTTTGCTGAGAGTATTTATGTTCGGGACATGTCTCCGTGCCGATCTTCAGGGAACAGCTGTGTCCTTGATTATTTGCTGCTGTTTGTTCTTCCTAATGGTCCCTTTCAGGTTTCTGGTACTGCATCGTGTCTTGATTGCTGTCTTTATTGTTACTGTTTTTTTTTTTTTGCTCACTAGTCTCCCCCTCCTTGGTCCTCTTGCTCTGGGGAGTCACTCAGCATCTAGTAATTGCACACAGAGAAATGTGCAGGATTCATGTTCTGAATTTGTTGGACGTTATTCAACGATTCACCTTGTCCTAACAGCTCAAACACCAGCGGTCCTGTTGTCATGTGTGTCCTGCAGCCTTAACATGGGTCAAAGGATCCTAACATTTGCCTTGTTATAGTATAATAATTCCTACAGCTTTATCAGTGAGCTTTCTCTTTTGGATGTTGGAAAGTGTTCTTGACAGAGGTGGACGCTTTCCCTGTTCCTGGTACTGACTTATTTCAGTTTTTTCTTTAAATATCCTCTTATGTTTGCATCCTCAGCTCCATTAAGTGAATGTGGTCTGATTTGTTACAGGTGCACAAAAGCATCAAAGCGCACTGTGATATTATATGAACTGTAATAGTGATACAGTGGTTTAGCACAGTTGCAGAAATATATTCAGAGATAAACATTAGGTAAACAAAGGCACCGATGCACAGAGGTGCCTTTTCAGATGCAGTGTAGGTGCAGTTTTAGGAATCAGCCAACCAACTGTGTCAGAGGCAAAAAGGATAGAAACGGTACAAAGAATGTGAATAGAGGGGCGAATGTGTGGATGGTTCTTTGCTTTGAGCATCCCTCCCTTTCTGAGATGAATCCCCTTTCTTTTAAATGTGTACCATAAAGGAGGATGCATCTTAATTTTACAGCATGTTTGTGGGCATAAAAAGTAATAACGACCCCAGTGGATTGGAGGGTACATTACAACTCATGGGTTCAGGTTGCTTCTTCCTGCCTGGCCAAAGGTGTGTTTGGCTTTTTTGTTTGAGGTATTAGCAGATTTTACGATGGAATCTAATTTCCTGTTAGCGGCCTGGAATAGGTTTCTTTATAACAGTCAGCAGAAGTAAGTGTGGTCTTCAGTGCTGGAAGGGTTTGCCAGAGCGGCAATGAACATCACGGATGCTGCTATATCACATTATATTGTTGTGAGGCTCCGGGAAAATCATCATCGTCGGAGGAATTATTTATTGGTGAAATCTTTTTAAAATTGAATGCTTTCCCCTGGAGATGTTCAATATGACAGACTTTCCTTGAGGCCCGTCCTCTGAATCTTAAGTGCCTACAGTTGGTTATTGGTGTCTTCAGTCTCCTGCTAGCTTCTCATTAGTATTCATCGTCCAGCTGTGTCGCTCTACATTAGAATGAAGACCAGGGGGCTGAACCTGGTTGAATGGATGCATTCCTACTTTTGGGCCTGAATGAAAGGCATGATTGTAAATCCGTCCCTCATAATGACTAAACTTGGTAATTATCTTTCATGTCAGTTTCACTGGTCACTCATTGAGTCAATTAATTCTTCCCCAGATCGTGCACGTATATGTCAGCCATAACGGCAGCGATAGACCTTCCGTAGTGAATGTCTGTCAGCTATCCGCTCCCAGGGTGCGATTAAAAGCACACTTCACTCTCTCTACAGGGAGGGATATCTTCCGGACTGCCGGCTTGGCTCGCCTCCAAGCATCGCTGTCTTAATTACACATCTCTTCAGAGCAGGTTCTCTCTGGGGGGGCTGTATTTAGAGGAGAAATGCAAGTGCTGGATATACGCTGCCCTCCCTGAGAAGCGCTGGCCGCGTTGACCTGAACGTCCTCTCGTCTTATTTTTGGATTTTGTGTTCACTAAGTCATAAACGTGCATGGCTTGTGGTTCACAGCCCACGTGTTCCAGGGGTCCAGGTCTTCTCCAGGGACTAAATGGCATAAGTACAGTTTAGCCGAAATGCTACTTCTAAGTGCTGGGACTGCTAAAGGGCAGGATCTCGTCCTTTCTAGTCGAGGCTAATTGAGTCCTATCCCGAATCATCCTGGAGCTGTCCCCAACGTCCCACTCCGTCCCAGGGTGTGTCCCAGTAATGGTTAGCTTAGTTAGGCCTGACAGGGCAGCATGTGTGCATCTGCATGTGCCCCTTTTTTGGGTTTGGGGTAGGTAGCGCTTGTTTTACATCGAGACCTCGACCTGCTACACAGCTTGGTGGGGAGTACTAATTGCTTCTTTAGCCAGGTAGATGATCAGCCCGTTTTTGTTCTGGGGGGGGAGGGGATGTGCCTCTGTGTTTTTATTCAGTAGCTTGTGGGAGGTGTGGGCACAGCCTTCAGAAATTCGAGCTTTTATATTTAGGAAGCTTATTCGATGGAGTGCTCCGCTTCATTATTTCATCGTTCCCCTGAGTGGGACTTGCAGCACAAAATCTAAGGCTGGATTTTTTTTCTTGAAGGCATTGAGGTTGACCGCCTTGCATGGGAAGTCATTTATACGTTTTGTTTTCGATTGACTCATGCTTCCAGGTGCCTTAAACATGGACAAAAGGTCATCAAGCAGCACAGGCTGCCTTATGCCTTAGGTTGATCTACCTGTGAATTAATAGGATGTTAAAATGCAGTCAGCAGTAACTGTGGATACTCTTTTACCAACTATCAGAGGAGTCTGACATTTTAAATGTGAAAAACTGAACAACCCTTGGGTGGGTGGACAATTTTGGGAAGGTCACTGTACAAGGTGAATTTAAAAAATTCACAGATTTTCTTGAGTGCCTGCAAATGTTCAGACCTATCGCCTGTTCCCCATCCTACCATCTCTAGAACGTTATTTTTCCTGGTGCTGGCGATGATGGGATCGTGGAGTACAAGTCTGTGATCTACTACCAAGTGAAACAATCTCGCTGGTTTGAAACGGTCAAGGTGAGTCTTGAGAATTTTCCATCTGAAGATATGTCTTATGCATTGTTTACCAGACGGGGCCTCAAAGTGCAGATGAATAAATGAATCGGAATTCGCTCTAAATATAAATGATTTGGGTCTAGTATGCTCTGACGAGCACGTTAGCTTAAGGCTTTGAACTCGCGTGTCATCTGTGAGTAGGTAAATTGGTTAGAGGACATTGCTGTCAGGAGGCTAAGTAATGAATTATTCAGAGCTATTTACTTAGTCTAGGTTTGTTTCAAGGGTTAGTGACCTGCTATAGGTCATGCAAGGAGAAATTATCATCCCTCTGTCTTAAATAAATATTCATTGAGATTTAGTGCCTTCCGCTGCTCGCAGGCCATCCTGATTTTGGTGCTGATATGTGATGCCTATGAGTTGTCTGTAGGGGGCACTGTTAAGGCAAGGTCTTTTGTTTTTTGTTTTTTTTTTTTCGTTTCCAGGTAGCTATTCCCATCGAGGATGTGAACCGCAGCCACCTACGCTTCACCTTCCGCCACAGGTCGTCTACGGACTGTGAGTAAAATAATCGCCCGCGACGTTGCAATCCTGTAGAGGGTCGTCCTGCTTGTGTCTCGGTCAGGAGTTAGAGCAGGAGAGCACCATGTGGGATGGGTCACAGGAATCGTGCCGGGGAGGGAGGGTGGAAGGTGGCCCTGCGGGAGACGCCGTTCCCTGGGAAAGGTCACGGCGGCCCGGAATCGCTGTCCCTCTAGGACACTGCTCACACTGCTGGAGGTCTTCGCTGACCTGGCAGACTGGGGAGGGGCTAAAGGGCAGCATTCACGCTCCGCGCACCCACTCCGAGAGGGCAGTGCCAGCGACATGAGGTCATCCAACAACTTTAAATCCCCCCACTTTTGGACTAGCCATAACTGGAAACTGGAACAGTGTTGGTGGGTGAGGCCTGTAGTGTTAAGAGATGAAGATATTATGTGTCAGTCTTTGAGAGACTTTGGGGTGTTCAGAACACGGCAGAGTCAGGGGGGTCAGTTTAATCTGATCTCCCCCCGCCCCCCACCCCCTTCACTTTTTAGAACACGCCTGTCACATGCTTTACTCATACACATGCTGCTCTTCCGGGGGCTGTGGGCTGAGAAGGACAGCCCTTATTCTTCTGGGCAGCTGCTGTACTAACGATTCGGGCCTCTTGTCTAGTGTGATTTTGTGCCCCCCACCTCACCCCACCCTGTGCCAGGGGGACCTCTAGGTATTGATGACGACATGGTTTTACCGTATATTGCGGTAAACAAACCCCATCCCACGGGGCGAGCGTTTCCTGCGAGTGTCCAAGCCGGATTTTGTTGCATAAACAAAGCAGCCTGTATCTCACTGGCTCCCCCCCGACCCTGGCTCCCGTCGCTCTCCTCCTATCTACAGCCACTTGCCCCCCGCCCCCCCCCCCTCCCAAAGCTGAAAGATTTTTCACGTGACTGGGCCTACCGGTGGAATCCACGTGTTCATGTGCCTCTTCGTCCGCGGCCCGTGCCTCTCTGTCGGGCCTCTAGCTCTGTGTCTTGCCGGGCCCTTTGGGTTCTGGTTCCGCCTGATCCTCTGTGAGCCCCCCACCGCCCTACTCCTGGCTGTTTCCCCTCCTTGCTGTGCTCTGGCGCTTTGAAGTGTGTTTATCTAAAATGAGCATTTCCTGCCCTCCAGCCCCCTCCTGGTGCCCCTCGTTATCTTACCCCCCCTCCCCCCCCAGGAGAGAGGTTACAGTCTCCTGGTGATGGAGTATGAATGAGGACCCCACTTGTTTCTGTGTCGTGCGACTGGAATGGGAGGGGGTGTGGTGGTCTGCATACATATGTGCACAGGGTCTCCACCCCATTCCAGCAGGGCAGTCATGGCTTTGTTATGATGTTGGCCCTTGCTCATGCTGGACCAGCTGAACCTATATCAAACCCCAGTCATTTATCTTCAGTAAACAGTAAAGCTGTTATGCAATTTAATTCTAGGTTTTTTTTTGTACGTGCTGAGTAGAATCAATTATTGAAGGCTGTTTCCGTCTGGGTCCCAGATGAGGACATCCAGGCACTGAAGAGTGGCCCCCCCATGACAGTTGCCCTAATCATCTCACCACCTCTTTGTCCCATATGCAGCAAAGGATAAATCGGAGAAAATATTTGCCCTGTCGTTTGTCAAACTGATGCGGTACGATGGCACGACACTTCGGGATGGGGAGCACGATCTCATCGTCTACAAGGTAAAAAGTCTGTGGCACCTTCCAGAAAGGTTTATCCCGGGATAGTCGTGCGGCCATCTCCCTGATCGTCCCGGTGTTGCAGGCGGAGGCGAAGAAGCTGGAGGACTCTTCGCTCTACCTGAACCTCCCTGCCACCAAGATGGAGATGGAGGAGAAGGGCTATGCCACAACCAGCAGGAGTATGCTGAACCTGAGCAGCTGTACAATCAGCAAGGACTGCTTCCAGATCTCTACCCTGGTGTGCTCCACCAAGCTCACGCAGAACGGTAGGCCATCCTGCTCAGAGAGGGGGGGGGGATGTGTTCGAAAGTATGTGGATGTCATAGGCTCCTCCCAGGTGGGACTTGTTAGCAACAAAAAAACATTAGTCTGTGTGTTGGAGGTATTTTGGATGATGTCATTGCTGTTTGTTTGGAGGCGGGTCTTGTTAGCTGGCTGACCTTAGCGAGGGCGCAGGAGGGCAATGTTTGGCATTTTATATCTTAAACTGCTACAAACCAGCCCCCAACTGAGGCCTTGTACCATAATTTCCGGACTATAAGGCGCACCTGAATATAAGCCGCACCAGCTAAATTTGGGGAAAAACACAGATTGTTCCATA
>JAABNX020000047.1:5615203-5628310 GCA_015163995.2 Mormyrus lacerda | reverse complement strand
CACCTCGCTCTCCTTGGGGGTAACTCGTGGCACCCATGTTAATATGAACCCCCCCCCCCAGGGGTGAAATGTACAGAGTGTAACCCCCGCTTTCCCTGCTGAGCCATATTGATGGTCACTTCCCTGGCCTTCGGTTCCCTGTGGGTTTAATGATAGTGCGGTAATATGCCATTGGCTGCTGTGGGTCCTCTGTTATTACTTTCCTGCTTGACCCCCCCCAACCCCACCCCATACTCATCCCACCTATAACGACTGCAGTGACTTCAGCGTCCTCTCTGCTGCTCTTGCTTGATTATTAGGCTAATTATTTAGACACGGCCAGGGGGCTCATTTTGGGAAGATCCCAGATGAGGATTAATGATATGTGGATGCACTGGTTATGTGTCTGGTGCGCTGGACCCTGTTCCCTGTGGGGTCGAGACCTACTCTGTCCTCTCTTAATCTTTTGCCATGTTCTCTGTCTTATTTGCCATTTTGCCATTGAGTGCCTGCACGCCGACTTCCTAGAAGTTGGGGAGTGAATTCCTGTGGATACGGGTTCGACGCGCCCGGTGGATTTCGCTGGGAATGTTCAGCGGCGTGTGCCATTACAACTTTTGTTCCCCCCTCCCCGGTCGCAGATTGCCGTGAGATCCTGCTTCCCCTTGTGACCGACCAGCTGAAGTTTCACCTGGAGGAGCAGGAGGAGTTTGAGGCTTGCTGTCAGCTCCTCAGCAACATCCTGGAGGTGCTCAACAGGAAGGATGTAGTAAGTGCTCCCCCATCTCCGGTACCTCCAACAGCTCATCAAAGGTTTCATTAACGAATTAAAGGCACTTAGCCTTGGATATTTGACGTCTCTGATTGGCTAAGCTCCAGCTGGATACTGTGATCTAGGCTCTGTCAACGTCGGATCTGATGAAATCCCGCCCCCTCCGTGCCCCACCAATAGGCCCCTCCGCTTTACGGCCAGCTGAGCCCCCCACCCTCTCGCCCGCTTGCTCTCAAGCTGCACCGTGTAGATGTCCTCCATGCCAATTTCTTGGCTGCGGAGGATCCTGGAGAGCCTTCGGTGTAACCGGTCGCTCCCTCGCCGTGGAACCTCCATGGCGCCGGAGCAGCAAGCTGTCTGCCCTTCTGTGCGGTTAACAGATGCTGTTCTAGGTCCTTAAAAATACAGCATGTGGTGTCATTTTTCTGAAGTGTCTACGGATCATTAAGCCATTCGGTGACTCTGTATACTGTGGTTCCCTGTCCTGTGTGGGGAACTGTGTTGCTATTGAGTTTTTTTTTTTTTTTAAATGCAGTTTTAGCCTTTTGCAGGTATTACATTAATTTATTTATCAGCCGCTTTTATGTAAAGTGCCATACGTTTGACAAGACGGGGTCAGCCAATCCCTGGATCTGTTAGTTAAGGGCATTACTCAAGGTCCTACTTTGATGGATTCTTGCTTAATAGCTATACAGCTTTTTAAAGAAACACCTTGCTATCCCAACTCGGGGCCTGCATCACGAAGTAGGATTTCATGCTAAGCCGTGATAACTTGTCGGAATTAAGGTGCCCCAGTTTAAATAGACTTTTGTTCACTTGCGTTTAGCCCCGGCTATACCTTAAATCCAACATGTTTGTGATACACGCCCCTGGGTACATGTTAGGACAGTGTTGTGTGACTTAGTCATCACACATGTCCTTGTGATGTAGAGAAGTGTGGCAGTTAGGGCACGTACCCAGAAAGGGCAGGTGTAGAAGGACGTGTGACTGAGGGACACGCACTGGCAGGTCTGTGACGGCTTTTTCCGTGCGGCTGAGCTGCCTTTCACCCATGACGATGTTGCTGTTGTCGTCCCCCTATCCCACAGGGCCCTACGCAGTGGCACATTCAGATCATCACTGAGAAGCTCCTGCGCACAGTCAACAGGACAGTCATCTCTATGGGTCGCGACTCCCAGCTCATCGTAAGTGTCAGACAGGGGAGCGCATGGCTTTTAGAGACGCCCTCTGTCAGCCCTGATTAATCGACCCAGTCTCACTGCTCCATTTCTATATTCTCCCACCTTGTGTATAGTTTTCCGTGTGTCCATCTGTCTGATCGGTCACCTGAGCGTGCGCTCTTCCCGTGATGTGTGAATTTTCCGCCTTTGCTCTGTGCAGTCGGCCGGAACCGCTTCATCTGGAGTCTGATCGCAATTAATGGGCCCGGTCGCTCCCTCCGTAAGTCACATCGAGTCCCTTGTGTGAGCGGCTACGGTGATCGCGCCGGAGACCTGTCAGCATCATGGGTACGGCGGCCATGGCGTGACAGTGAGATCGCGCGCACGCTGATTTGCAGGCCCGTCTGCAGTGACGTCGTCCCGTGCTGTGCATGTCTTGCATGGCCCCCTGTGAGGCTAATGTAAAGGTCGCCCGTCTTCAGCAACGTCGCATCTCACCGTGGCCGGCTTCATATCAGCGCTCGGCTCTGTGTGTATTCCTTCGGCGCTGGATCAGCGAGGTTTTGCCGTTTACGGCCGCCGTGTCTTTGGTTGTTTGTCACAGGGTTTGTGTGGAGCGGGGATGTCACTGCACTGGTCCCTCTATTTCCTATGTGAACCTTTTTAGCTTTATTATGTGGGGGGGCTGCTTTGCTGGATTCATGTGCTTGTCACCCTTATTTTGCCACTACATGCCATGCTCAGGTTTGGGGGGCGGTCCTCCTGATCTTCCCCCTGCCCTGCCATTCCTGGCCCTGATCCATGGTGCCACATTTTTTCCCATCTCTGGTTCATCGAGGACCCAGCGCTTAATTAAGTTTCTGTGTCTGGTGTCACCCGACTGCAGTGACCCGTACTCTGCGATTAAAGATCCGGCTTCTCGCGTCCTCTCCTCTGCACGGCAGCCACAGCCAGATGCGCTGTCCGTTTGTGGGTCCCTACCCGTGTCCTGCCTGTAAAAGAGCTCTATCTGGGCTGGCCTCCTGTCACAGTATGATCTGTGAGGCCACGGTTGGACTTTTAAAGGGGCTCCGACGCAGTTAGGATGCGGGCCGGAGCACGGCGTAAGCGGCCCTGATGACGAGGCGGCTCCACGCTGACGGCCCCCCACCTCAGGCCCCCCTGCTGCCACCACATACCTGCCACTGATTGAGATTTATGCACTGACTGCTTTCTACCTCTCCTGCCCCCCACCCTTTGGCTGGTGTGAGGAATCCCGATGCAGAGTTGCTGTCGGTGTTCATGTCATCAGCCCCGCTTTATGCACTTGCCATTACCCCCAGTCTCCAATTAGGCCCAGTTATCCGGTCTTATGTCAGTGAGACAGAGAGAGATTTAGCAAGACATAGGCATATGTGGTGCTGATCTGAGCTGCAGAGGTTTTTTTTTTCTGTCAATGTTCCCTGCCTCCCCTTAATTGTGATTTGGACGAGAACCCGGAATCTGCAGTAGTTCTGCCCCCGCCCCCCCTCCCCCCCACCCACATGTTTGCGGAGGCAGGGTCCTGTCGGTGCTCATTTGCTGTGTGTGCGTGCAGCTGCAGCCCTTTAAGCCCCCACCTTGACAGCAAGCCGATATTTATCATTAGTCCCCCCCCAAAATCTTATTGCCGCATCCATTCTGCCACCCCCCCCCCCAATCTGATTAGCATGCTGTACTGCCGCTGTCCCTGTGCTAAACTCCTCCTTCCCACCCCCATGCTGGGCCAGGTTAATGACAGAGGTGTGTGTGGGGGGGCGGGGTGGGGGGGGGAGCCGTGCCATTTGTCTGCTTCCCTTTTATCTTGCACATCTGTTGCCTTTCACCTGCCTGCCTTGCCGGGAGTGTGGTTCTGGAGACTCTGTGTCCTGAACGACGCGTGGCAGTGATGAGCGCTCATGCCAGGTGGGGCGGGGGCGCTGGCCAGTTTGCTATCAGCTCAGTGTTCAAATTGCCCGGGCAGTGGCTGGACTTCTAAAGGGGCTCTGGCGCAGGTCGTTTAGGGCCTCAACCCCTCCACTCCCCAAAACGCAGTGACTTTGAGATGTTGAAGCAGATGTCTTTCCTCGCACTGGAAGGTGCAAAAGCCCCTGAATGCTCATGACAGCGGAGCTTGTGCCGCCGGTGAGGCTGCTGTCTTATTCTCCTCTGATGTTTGGCCGTCCCAATCTAATCAGTTTTGCTCACAAAGGAACATTTAGAGGGAGATCCAGACTATCCGTTAGTGCACCACTGGGGGGGGGGGGTCATGTGACTGTGGCTGGCCTGACTTTGGGCTCACTCTGAGGGACTCACCGGGGGGGTTCTGATGTGGCTCTGCCTCCCCGCCAGAACTCTCCCGCCCCCCACTTTTCGGTAATGTACTCGATCGCAAGCTACCTCTGATGGAAGGTTTTATTTTTGTTTTAATAAATGCTTCAGTCTCGACTTATAAACTGTAAAAAATACACAATATTGCACATATTAAATCAATGGCACTTCTTTAAGGTATAGATAGATATCTACATCTCTTTATGCTACAGCAGAGTCGCCAGGATTCCAAACCCCTCACGTACAGGCAGCGTGACAGTCTAATGATGTCGTGTACAGAAAGCCAGGGGCCATTGTTAAATTGTGACTTCATAACGTACTACTGTTGCCAGGCTACGTCTCTGGTTCGCACTGGACAAGAATGCGTTTGGCGCTGGCCTCGGTGAAACTTTGGCTCGCCGTGTCGTTTCTGTGGCGGCGCCATCGATTTGATTAGTTATCCGGGTGGTCGGGCTGGCTGGTGACAGATTCCTGATGGATGCAGACACTTATTTACCTTCTGCAATGGAATTAGCCCTCTTAGGATGTCTTTGATGCTCAGCTCTTATGTCGCTGATGGTGTATTAAGACTATGATGCTGGGGGGGGTTTAATCATGTCTTTCAGTGGGGTGGGGATTTCTGGGGTTCCTCCCACCCCACACCCCTGCTTTAACATACGCTTAACCCTTTTAATTTTAAAATTCTGCATTACTGAGCATGGTTTCTGTATGCAGGCATCCCTGTTTGCCCGATTTGCACGATCAAATCCAGTAAATGATTGCAAACTGCTTAAAGGATAACAAAGTTGATTAGTGGTAGCAAATAGATTTCAGTGTTTAAAATGGTAGAAGTGTAGTGTGTAGTCTTATGCTCTGGCTACGTACCCTTGGCCTTCATATTTTACTTACATATCCATTTGGGTAATCCCCCCCCCCCCAATAAATAAATAAATAAAAACTTATGTACCATTTTCAGCGTTACCATAACACCACTCAAGTCCTTTTCAATATAATACTGTGCCGTTTAAAAATGGGTCGAGTAATCTAATTAATCATTATGTCTGTGTACTCCTCTAAAAAAGAATCACATTGAGATGCCTGGCTTAACAAATATTTCTAGAAAAATATCTGCCTTCTTATTTGTTTTGCAAACCAGGTGCCAGAAGCGATAAAGTCCGCAGTGCACGGCGATGCGCAGAGAGGATCAATTCTGAATTGCGCTTGCGTTTCCTCTCTCTCTCCGATCCGTCACATGCACGCCGCAGGTGGGCGTTCCCGTCTGTCATATATGTATATCCGTTACGTAGCGGGAATGCCGTCCTGCATTGGAGCCATTAAAAAATGCATCGTGATCATTTTAGAAAAGGTGTTGTGCTTTGCCTCATTTGCCCCTCTGCCTCCTAAAAGCGTTTCAAGCTTTCTGCTGTATCCGGGAAGGATCCCGTCATGACGGCGGAGCAGGCTGGGTTTGGGGGTGGCAGGGGAATCCAAAAAATTTCAAAATAAATCCAAGTCACTTGTACAAAGGTGACTGAAACATCTCTCACAAGCAAATAAATAATGAAATGATCCTTTTTCGACTTGGGTGAACGGAGCTGACCATGGATGAGTAAATCCAATTTCCCCGCTTGCCTCGTTCATCCACAAATAAATCAGCATGGTCACAATTTCATGCCCCGTTTCTGCAGATCAGTCCGAAATGTGTTTGAATCCTTTTTGGCGAGGGTGACAAAAAAAATAAAATTGAATCACACTGCTGTTTATCGGCTTCCGGCGTAGATGACAAGGGATGTTTCGATATCCAGGGATACTGGAGCGTCGAGTCGTATTGGTCCGTACAGGTATATAAAAGAGTGGATTGGCTTTAAGGTCCTCGAAGGCATGGGGGAAATCGATGTTTCATAGAAACCAGAGTTTCCAGCGGGCGTGCTTTTTGGACTCTGTTTTAGACTTGCGTTTGGGGGTGGAAGTGAAGACTTCTTGGGCGTAAGGCAGCAGCGGAAACTGAGGCTCCTCATCGGGACACAGTCTCTTCATCAGGGGTAGGAGCTTATCCTCCTGCTGCTTGAAGTCCAGCTCCACACTGAAACAGGAGGAGGACACAGTTAGGGTTCCCGTTAGTGCCCCCCAGGAGCACTACAGTCGTGTGACATTAAGGCTGCATACCCAGCAGTTTAATCATTCTGTGTGTTTGATACACTCCAGATGTTACTGCAGAAGACATTAAAAGCACATATTAATAAATTTGCCTTTTTTGTGAAGATTTAAGGTGCCTTATTACTTTGGTAAATGAAATACTGCAAATGGTTATCACTGTAAACATAATAGTGGAAAATGTGGTGATTGATTCTGGTTGGTTTGCTGTTCCCGCTGCCTGATATGTCTATTGGGTTATGAGGGTTTTTTTTTTTTTCCTTTAATTTCAAGAGGCTTATTTAAATGAAATTTCTACAGGTTTGGGGATTCGCTCTCTACTTTGTCGTTAAGGACTGTTCTGAAGCTATGTTTGGCGGAGCCTGACTGTTTATTACCCTGCTGTGTGTTCCCGGGGAAGGTGAAGTCTGGACTGGCCGTGTGCAGGAAAGCTCAACGTCTTTAGATTACGCTGATTCTGCTGCTTTCAGACAATGAGAAATGGTTGCAATAATACGTGTTTAGCCCCACTGTGACCCTGCCCTTTAATTAGCCAGACTACAGTGTTTTTAAATTAGCTGTTTTTTTCCTGGAGGTTATAAAAAAGCAGCATTGAGGTTACTAAAGATGTGCCTTAAAGGTGCAAGGCTGGTGTCTCCAGCCGTCAGTGAGGGCCTTTTGTAATGACATTTGTGCTGTGATTAATTACTGCTCCCAGCTTACCAGTGCTTATCTTCTTAAACTGTACAGTAATTTCTTGCAGGCGATTATAGCGCACAGGCTGTCTGCTCTTCTGCCCTGCTTAGTCCCGACTGTGTGCACAGAGTGATTTCTCTGTGTCGAGTAAATAATCAGAGTTCCGCTTCCTCCACATCTCACCCAGACATCAAATATTTAAACCAATCTGGCGAGAACCAATGGAAGCTGGACAAGCCTGGAATCTTTTTTTTGGGCATTGCCCTAGTCTTTCTATGTCCTGTGTGTGTGTGTGTGTGTGTGTGTGTGTGTGTGTGTGTGTGTGTCTTGAAAAGGAGAGCATGATGGGATATGTGAAAACAAATATTCTGAATACCTGCGACATTAGTATATTAACCCTTCCAGGGCCTTGCTGGATGGAGATTGTTGGGTGTGGTGGGGGAGGGGAAAGCACTGGCCTGTTTTATGGGGGTTGTGGATTGTTGTTTTATGATAAATGATAAATCCTTTATTCAATATTTGCTCAGGTACATTGGAATGTTTCGCTCTGCCTACACCATCTTGCTCTCCGTAGCTTGGAGGTTGCGGCGCAGGGTCAGTCGACATTCGACGCCCCTGGAGCTGGCGGTTAAGGGCCCGTGGACATGTGTCTGTTTTACTGAGGCCGGGAGCTGAACGGCGACCTTCTGCTTACAGACCCACTGCTGAATGTCCTGTAATTCCCCAATGGAGGGTGGTCACATGAATGTGAAGTGCATTGAATGTAGACCATTGGTCATCAAACTTTTTAAAACTTTGTTCTCAGTCAGAACTATTCTTTGTTCTCAATGAAACTATCCTGGAGAGCTACTGAGATTTTGTAGACCGGGATCAGGAGGTTTTGCTGAACATGAAGGTGATTCTCTCGTTTTTGCGATTGACTAATAATGTTTGAATATCGATTTGTTGGTCCACTGACGCAGCATGTTTTAAATTGTGTCACAATTGGTCTGATTAAACTATTTGATGGAGCAAAGGAGCAGACTTCTGGGTGCATTTAGTGGGAGCTAAATTTCAGCCGTCCGACCCAGTTTTGTGGCATTTGGCATTTGCACATAAACTGACTGGTTTTGTTTAGGAATCGTGGCCGTTTCGTCGATGCCTGTTTGCACCATAATAGATGCTCTGGACTCCAATGTTCCGAGCTGAGGTCTGGCGACGAGACTGAACTCACAGCTGGTTATTTAGGAATTAATCGCTCTGTGGAAGCATGTAATTATGCAGTAATCGGCAGGCTCTCGAGTGACGGAGCACTGCTTATGAATGAACGAAGATGGGAAAGAACGAAGTCAAATGTCACTTTACCTTCCCCCTGGGGTTCGGACCATTACAAAGCCAAAAAGTCCCCTTTGGTGAACATCTCCCACAGACCGGTAAAGCTAACAAGTCGTCGTGGTTACACATTACATGACTGATCAGAGACAGGGGGTCACTCATTACAAGATCTTTCACCAGAGGCAATCGCAGACGAGTCTGTCTGGTTTCCAAACTACGGTTTGTTACTTAAACACACACGAGAAGTGACACGGAACTGTAACAGTTAACTTTTGTTAAATGCCTCTTCCCCGAATAGTCAGAACAATTGAACTCCTTGCACCTTTTAAAACTCCTCTCCCAGGTTTCCCCCTCACCCTTGCACTCTCATTGTCTGTAGGTCATCACTGCATTCATTGTCTGTCACAACTACAGGATTTGGAATTGTTGACACGTTCAGCTAGGTAGCCTGCGAGATATGACGGGCATCTGCCATGTATTGGTGACTGTCCGGTCACTTCCTCGGAATGGTTCACAAATAGCGATCGAGCGCCGATTTGTCAGCGAAAGTGAATACCGATATGCCTTCGATCTGGGTCTTTTGTTTCTCATCTCCACAAACTGTTGATGTAGAACATGAAGACTAAAGTCATGTAGTGTGGAATTAGCGTAACCCGTTTCTTTGTGTTGAAGGATAGGAGTGTTAGCCCGTGAGGGATTTTTACTGCTCATAAAATGCACGTAACGGCTGTTTGCGCTAATGGCTAATTATTTTCTTTTCAGTAATTCCCCAGTTCATTATTTCTTCCCCATTTAGGGACAGCAGGTGGCCCTGTGTTTAAAGATGCCGTCTCCTGCCGTCTGAAGTTCCCGGGGGGGGGGGGGGGCACTTTGGCGTTTCCAAGCAGCGTTTTATGCTGCTTCTCCCTACACGTCACAGAGCGACTTTGTCGGCTGCCTGTCTGCAGTGTTGATGGGTAAATGAGAGCAATGTTATGCAACGAAGGAATTTCTTTGCCTTCCCTCATAATGGATTGGTGTCCGTCTGAACATTAGGGCCTCGGCAAAGGTGTTTCAACACGTCTGTGGCCCCAAAATATTTGTGTTTATATTAGCGCTTAGAATGATCTGACAAAGTAAGTCTTGGTCACATAACGGCAGGCGATAGCACACTGCTTTGGTATCCTGTTGAATGTGTGTCTGTACTGTGCAGTTTAAGGCTCATTTTGCGCTCTGAAACCTCCTCGCTCCCGTTAAAGACCATTAAAAATCGACAAGTTCTCCCCTTTTACCTGGGAGGTGAGAGCCGGAGGTGTCCGGCCGCGGCCTCATTAAAATGGGACCCGGTGAAAAGGTGGTCATCGTGCCTTCTGTAAGCTCACCAGTGGCCTTTAATGAAAGGCTCGTTATCCTCGCGGATGGTTTATCGGTGTCTCCTCGCCGTGGTTATTGTCCCCTCTCGGCGCCCCGGCTGTCGTTTTTGTTTCCCGCAGCTGTGAGTCTTGCCCGTTAAGAACGGCCGATTGAGACCCTCGTCTATGTTAAAGGGACGGAGTTAGCGGTGCGTGCCAACCTTCTGAGCTATGGCGCCAAGACGTGCTCATGTCCTCGCCTTCATCTCTGTGCACGGGTTCGATTCGCCGGCCCCTGACTGCCACAGCACTCAGAAGTGTAACGTGGTTCCATCTTTTTAATATCGTAGGATTGACATTTTTGATGGACCAAAGCCAACAGCAGAATCAAAGATGGCTCGTGAAGTGACACGGCTTCCCTTGTTACCCGCTCTCCACCAAAATGAAAGGCCCTCGCTGGCCTTCTGATGGCAAGAGCCAGAGAATGTCGTACCTCCATTCGTGGTCCCCTACCCCGACGACTTGTATACTCAGCCTGTCTGACTAGGAGCAGCCGTCGCATGTAAATAAGAGCATTTCGCTGCGGGAATGCATGTACTTCACCTGCTCTCTCCTCCAGCTCCGTACCCTGTCTGCGCCTCCTGTTAAGCACCTTTGGCGAGTTACTGAAAGCGGCCTCTGACCTCCGCTGCGCCCCCTGTGCTGTATGACGCGGCATGGTGTGACATAATTGGATTGCAGGCTTTCTGGGACGTGGTGCTGCGGCTCTGGTGCATTGGCCTGGGCCACTCTCTTTTAAACCCCAATGGTGGTCACCTCGTCTATCCTCCTCTGCACTGAGGGTATACATCAGCCCTGGCTGGTGGGGGGAGACTGACAGTAATGCTTTCTGCATGTCCTGCCCCGTGTCCCATGTCATGGGGCTTTGGGTGGACTGAGTTGGCGGCCATTTTACTCGTGTCACAGGAGGTAGTGTTTTGGTTTCACAGCACGGGGGTGGTTCACGCTGGCACTCTTGGGAGAACAGCTTTCGTGCAGCTAGGTGTAATTTAATTGCTCGCCCCGAGGCTAGCGTGGGAACCGAGTGGCTTGATTTGATGCTGAAGTGTTAGCGTGTGTGTTGTATGCAAATGGGCTCACTTAGCGCTTTGAAAAAAGGGTGCTCTTAGCTGTTTGGTAGGGGAGGCAGGTGGGGGTGGGGAGTGGTGTTTAATGTTAGGTCACATGACCTGTAGAGGTCACCTGTACATGCTCACACATGTGATTTAAGGTTCCTGTGCATTCCGTTGTTGTTTTTCCAAGCTGTGCAGGAAAGTAATGGAAGATCATCTGGTCTTGGGGAGGCAGCGTGAGCAAAATGAGAATCGCTTCTCTTATCAAGCAGCTCGGTGTGGAGCCCTTGCCAACCCTGTAGGGGGCACTGTTGTGGTCTCACAGAAAGGGGAGACGCCAAAACCGTGGTGGTGGTTATTATAGCCGTTTCACCCGTTTGTCTCGCTCGATAATTTATAGGAGCAGCAGAGTGCCTCTCTGTTAGAGGTATATTTACTGGTGGTGTTGCAAACAAATCAGCCACTTTTCTTGACAAACATCTTGGTATATGCCATGTCATGTGTCTGCATTAGGTGTGTCTGACTTTTGAGACTTCAAAGTGAGTGTTTGACTTTACGGGGGGGGGGGGGGGATGGAGAAAATCTCTGCGACTGGATTCCTAATGATTTTTTAAAGTGCTTGAAGCAAGAATGTTGTTGGATTAGGGCCGGCTATTTTAATTGCATCTTTTAGTCTGTGGCCACTTTATAGTTGTGATTATTGCAGCATATGATCAGTTTTTGGCTCCAGTGTTTGGGGGGGGGGTTCTGGGTGTAATCCTGAAAATCCGTGGCGTGCCGCAAGCCCTGCGCCGTGGTGCAGTCAGCCGGCCACAGCGGTAAGTGCAGTCACGCTTCCCTCCTGCCGGGGCACCGCATTTTTCATCAGTGAGTGCTGATCACGGATGGGGGGAGAAAAAGCTATCATTCTCCCGGCAGTCTTCCTGCCATGGGCTCTGGAGGGGCATCATCCATTTAGCCCTGCCGGGGAGCCGCCGTGCATTCGTGATACTCGTCTACCTCTCCCTCTAAAGCCTCCATCTCTGTGCCCGTCCCCCACCTCCCCAAAGGCTGCATCCCACCCCCCCACAACCTGGGGAGAGGTGTTCAGAGAGAGCCTGTGAAGAACAGTAATCTCGATGAGTGGTATGGCGGATCCATGTGCTATGGTTCTAAGGTTCGCCGGTTGGGTCGCTCCACCAAGCCCAAAGTACGGCATCACGCGACACGTGTTTGTCACGACGGCAGGACTGATAGGACGGCAGGAGGCGGGACTGACCTGTAAATAATGCACGCGCTGTTGCGACAGGTGTCGCAGTTGGCCGTGTCCTGTCCGGTCCGGTACGAGAGGCTGGAAAGACAAAAAGCACGGAGGAGTGATTGAGGGTAGCCTCTTGGGCGCCCCCTCTGGTCATGTCTCCTTAGCGCGGCGTGAGTCAGGCTAAATGTTTCCTGAATGTGGTGAATATATACACCTTGCCTCACCTCCCTCCAACACTTCTCCAGAGCTTCTGAGCATTAGCGGTGTCTCTGGCTTTTGTGGTATTATTCTGATTCAGCTCACAGGCATGGACAGATTCTCTCATCCTAATGTTCACTGCCACGAACAACAAGGTGGTGATATTTTGGAAGCCATGCTTAGCCTGGGTCCTGCTTCTAAACCAACTGAAAAGTTTGTTTTGCATCCTCCTCTTGTTTGGGGTGTTTTTTTTTCTTTCAGTCCAAGTCGAAGTGGGAAGGGCTCGTTGTGTATTCAAGATCAGCGTTTGGAGTCTGGCAAGCTGTAAATATTGCATCTCCAGGCAATTCTTTTATATCGTCCTTTAAAAGGACGTAATCTATGCCGGGACTGAATTGTGCAGTCAGCAACCTGCACTTCTCCGCTGCTGACTGTTGAGTGCTCTGATGTTTTGCCCTTATAATTAAAACCCATGAAAGTGGATTTTTTCTTTTTAACCAGATCAGACTTGTGTGGGTCTTGTGATTTTGTGTCTTGGCTCTTTTGTGTCTTTTTTTTAACTTTTTAATCAGATTGAGGTTTGACTGCTGTGCTTGGTCGTTCTCTGCAAAATTGTGTGCCAAGCCCAAGCTGATGGATGGGCCACACGCGTCTCTCCCCGCCAAGATGGAGGGCGCCCCGTGACTGGTCATCGTCTGGGCGGTTACCACCTCGGAAATGTATTGCGTATACACCTGTTGTGGATCAGACGTCAGTCAGGTGATCATTTGACATAGTACAGCAGAGTAGTTTATCTCAGTGGGGTTCCCTGCTTTGGTATGAGAATTAGTGTCGGTTGGGGGGCTGCTTTATTGTCAGGATGAAA
>JAABNX020000047.1:5596352-5606547 GCA_015163995.2 Mormyrus lacerda | reverse complement strand
CCCCTCCCAATCGCCCCCTCCTCCTCCTCCTCCCTCTACTCGCAAGTAAGAAGCATGAACATTCAGCTTTGCTGCGCCCCTCTCAGACAGACTGAGCCTCATCTGGAGGTACAGTATGGGAGGGGGTACAGCCAGGATTATCTGCATCTGCGTCACTGGGAAGCCACTCGGCCACAGCACTTCGCAGCGCGTTCACACTATTCTGGGGACAGCTGAAGGATTTTTATAGGTGTTCGCTGGTGTTTTTCTGGAGAGCTCGGCAGAGCAGGATCTAACCTTGTGAGAGTTACACAATCGCGGTTCATACTCCATCTCCAAGCATCTCTCCCTCACTTTTTTCATTCTTACACTGGGAACGTGCCCCTCCCCTTCCTGCCTGCTCCGGCTGCTCTCTGAGTCAGATCACCCCCCCCGCAGGTCACGGCGGCCTGCTTCCCCTCTGTCTCCTCGGAATATGTGTTAATTCGCACCCAACTGATAGCTGCCATTGTGTGTGGGGGTGAGAGCCAGTGCTGCGGGGTAGTCGGCATGGAGTGCCGCCCTCAGGGTCGAAGCCTGGGCACGGCCGCGGCAGACTCGTCAACCCACAAGATGCCCTTGGATCCGGGTCGCCTTGCAGGGCTATGTGTCAGATTAATGGTACCTGCCGTGTTCCCTCATGCCGCTTCCAGATGTTCTGCTCGCCAAGCAGAGCTCATGTCCATGAATCAGACAATGGGCTTTGAGATTCTATTCCCCCCCAAAGGGGTCTGGTGGTCATAGACGCAGTGCCCACTAGCTGACCACTAAACAATCAGAGAATCTTCCCTGACCATTTCGTGCTAGGGATCTGAAGGATTACGGACGATGCATGGGCTCAAATCGCGGCGGTAATCCGGCTAAATCTCCTTATATACTCAGGAGTGGATCGGCATGCTGCGGGACATGGGTGCCGCTGTCCTCACGCCTGACCTCCAGGAGATCCGGTGGGGGCGTTCGCTGTTTCAGAAACTAATGCGTTGCGACTAGCAAAGTTGTTTGGACTGCCACAGCCGAATGTCATTTCGGGTCGGCTCTTAAGGGTTCCCGTTTGTTTATTTATAACCCCTTCCATCCCCCGCCCCCTTGAACCGCCCCACGCTTGAAGCTGGGGCTTAGTGGATTATCTCCGTGTCTGCCAGGGTACCCAGCAGGCATATTCCACCGATGACCGTCGCATTTCTGGCGGGGCAGCTGTGGCACGCTGCAAGGTGGGCTTTTTTGGAATGGAGCGGGTAGCCGCCAAAGCACCCGCCGTCTATGTACCTGCGTGCGCATGGCCTCCGTGTAAACGTGCCAGCCTGGACGTGCCGTAGCGGCGAGGACAGTGTGACATGGGAGACGTGAGCTGCAGCGTCGTCACATGCGTATCTGAGCGGGACCCTTGGGGATGGCATCCCTAAATAACAGTCTGAAAAATCAGGCCTCGCATTCAGAGAGCCCACCCTCCCTCACCTTCCCCCAGTGAGCGGCGTCCACCACCTCACATGCAGACGATGTCTTTTTTTTTGGCCCGATGGTGAATCGGCAGCGCCCGTATCTCTCAGTCCCGCTCCCCTGTCACCTTGCGTCTCCTTGCATCGCCACTGTCTGCGCATACGTCATCCGGCCTCTGCGCTTTGACACTGCTTTTTCCGAGATGTGTGTCTCACATCTGGCGCGTCGGAAAGGTCGTACAGCAAGGTCACGCACGGCTCGCTGCCGCTGGCCCGGTTCCCTGATGGGCCGGCGGGTTTGTGGGTGCACAAAACCGGTGACTTATGACGCTACACCAGTGTGTTAACAAACAAGAATCAGCCTCATTCTGTCCTCCGTGCTCTCCTAGCTTGTGTACTGGCCATATCTAAGCGGTGAGGTCTGAACTGGGTGACCGATATGGCCTCCATCTTAGCAAGGCACTGGCTGCAGATCCCCGCTTTTGTACCCAGCACCGCAGACACGTTGGGGACCCATGTCCTCGTGCGGGGGGGATGCCGCTCGCCTCGCCTTCTCCTTGAGGAATTACCAGACGCCATAACAAGGTATGACCCAGAAAACGAATTAGTCCCCAATTCCGCTGACGGAAAACCCCCCTCCCCTAGAGCAGGGCTGCTTGCGTGTGACGTTTGTGGTTTCATTATACGTTCATTTAATATTTGCTCCTGTGGAAAGAGCGCTTCTTGCCCGTTTCGATTTTTCTGTAGATCTACAAGCTAATCCAGCGACTCGTATGATGGAAGACCCATCATTAATGTCGTCATAAAGCATTACAATTCTAAAACATGACAAGCAAGGACATTAGTGCCATAGCATGCGAGTAATTACACTGCCATAGCATGCGGGTAATTACACTTACAAGTGCTGTGTGTAACTTCTAAGGTATGTGTTGCAGAAAGGCTTTTGTTTATGTTTTGTTTTGCATGGCACCACTGATTGTTTAACAAATTATGATCGTTCCATCGCTGTGGTCACTGCCAGTAATGCATTGTTTTGGAATGTTTTACTCTGTAAACCAGAGAATGAGAAACGGTTTCAGTGATTGGTTTGTTTGGTATGTGTGTTGTCATTTTCTCAAAAGAGATGTGAGAGTTTGTCTTTGTGAATGTGGAATGTTTCGCTGTGGATGTAGATTAGATGGCGTAGTGGCAGAGAATATTTTTGTTTTAGAACTCATGCTAGTAAAGTCGTGCAATTAACCCTTGTGAAGCAAAGCCCTCCTAATTAGAGGTCCCATTGCAGTGAGCCTTGGTGGGCCCTGATGGTACCCCTCAATGAGAACTCTCTTACCAGGGGTCCGCGGGGGTTCTAAGTCCACTGTTGTGACAGAGCCCCCTGCTGGTGGTTTTTTTTTCTTTGCATGCAGCAATACTGAGCCATACCATTAATGTGAAGTCACACTTCGGGCTCTGTACATCATTCTGTGAAAATCACTAGCCTGTCGCCAGGAGAGGGTGAATAACATTCCCCCGCAGCCTTTCGTTTCGTTTCGTTTCGTCTAGTGTTTCTGATAGTCACGCTGTCATTTCGGTGCCTGCCCTGTAATGGCTCCGTGACCCAGTGACCTCGTGCCTGTGTTTAAAGGAACCGTCGCCTCCTCCCTCAGCTCTCCCCAGGCCTCCCCACCCTCTGCTCCGCAGGACCTATAGCGCTGGGGGTCCCAGGTACGAGAGAGGGTAAGGGGGGGGGGGGGGGATTTACCAGGTGCCTCTGCGTGCCTTGTCAGTGGGGGCTGGGAAACAAATAAGCAATGGCATCACGGTGCCTTGGACCCGAGCGACGCCCCCAGAACGCCCGTTGCTTTCTTTGAGAGCGCCCCAAGAGGATGAGCCCTGAGTTTTGGGTTTGAAGTTGCCCCCCACCCCCCAATTGCATGCTCTGCATACAGAGCCTGACTGCCTTTTGAATGTTAAGTGTTCTCCTGCAGTACTTCACGTCAGTCTCGCGTCATTGCCGTCCCTGTGCTTCTTCCACGTGTCTATGGACTATGAGCCTGTCCCCGATCTCGGCGTCCCCATCCCCGTGCCAACAGCATACACGAGAACCGCTCCGGACAAAACCAGCGTGACGTGCGTCAAGCCGGCAGCTGCGTGTAAAAATGCAGCATCACGCTGCGTGGATCATTACCCGTGCAAGCCCAGCCGCTGCCTCATCTCACCGCCGCTCAACCCTGTCCTTAAAACCGCCACAAACTTGAGCATTTTTTCCTCAAACTTCTTAACCTTAGCCCCCCCCCCACCCCTCTCGAAACTTAGCAATTCACCTGCGTAACTGTGCCTCAGCCTTGCGTGAGATGGACAGCACATGCGTCACAGATGCTTCCTGATTCTTCTCATGCCTGAGCATTGATAACATTCCCCCCCCCCCCATGCTCCCATCTGGGACACCGCACCACAAACCCCTGCTCTCCCCCCAGCCCCCAGATCTGCTGGAGAACGACACGCTTCAAAGCCGCCTACGTATCGGGGAGTCTCTCCCCTCCTGCCCGAATTCACCTCGCACTCCGTCAGAGAGCCAAAGTCACAGCGACTTACCTTCGGGGGGGGGGGGGGGAATTCACCGGATCACTGACAGGAAGGACAAGACCCCCACCTCTGCCGGCGCATGTCCGTCGCTTCAGCAGCGTAGAGCGCTGCGTGGCTCTGCCATGCCGGTGGCAGTTCCAATAGTTGTCTCTTGTTGGGAGGGCTGTTACGGAGAGAGAGGAACGAGCGAGAGAGAGAGAGAGAGAGAGAGAGAGAGCGAGCGAGAGCGCACCGGAGCCTCGGTGAGCCTCAGGCTGCCCGTTCTGCCCCCTGTGTCGGTGCCCGTCCGTCTGGCGCCGCTCCGAAAGCGCTCAGCCGAGGCAGGCGGGCGCATGGAGCATCCCCACGTTGCCGCTGCAGTCCCTGCGTGCAAATGTGCATGTGTGCGAGCATGAGGTGTGTGTGTATGTGTGTGTGCCTGAGTGTGTGGGAGATGGTGAGGAGGGGGTGGGAGAGAGGAGGAGGAGGAGGAGGAGGGAGCAGGCAGGGCGGGAGGGAGGCTGCCGGGGATATCCAGTGCGTACGGACTACAGCCGCCGCGCTCACTAGCTTGCGCACACTAACGGCAACGGCGGCGGCAGCTGAGAAGCCCCTCATCCCGTCAGCTGAGCCGGTATCCTTGGTGACTCCATCGCCGTGGAGATGTTATATAAGCCGTTCGGCTGGGGTCCTTGAAGGGGAAACTGTGAAGCTGTAATAATGCATCAAAGTCTCTTAACCGGATGCTGGCTGCCCGAGGCGAGTGGCGAGTAGGAGAGCGGCCGCCAGCGTGTGTGTGTGTGTGTGTGTGTGTGTGTGTGTGTGTGTGTTATGAGCAACGGGGAGAATAATCAATGGTGAGGAACTCCTCGCTCAGCAGCGCCATCGCCGGACACGTCCCAGCTTAACTTCCACCCCCAGCAGGCGTGTCCCAGAGAGGGCGCTATGTCCCACACCCATCCTAGCAAATATTCTCTCTCTGACAGCCAGCATCTATCCAGGTACCCCCCCCCCAACCCCCAAACAAAAAATAATTACTGCTGTATGCTTTTAACCTTCTCTTGGTGGGGTTTTACTCCTCGTCTATACCTGCAGTCTGTTCTTTCTAACTCATTAGCTCAGTGCCCCTCGCACCCCATTATGAATGAAAAACATCACAGCACCTGCCCCCCTCCCCCGTTTATGTTGCATATTGTCACTGGCCTGTAGGGGCCAGCGATTGTGTCTCTGCAGCTTCCCTCATAGTCCTTCATATGACAGCCAGTGAGTATTAAATAATCACCCCACCCTCCCCTCCCCCATGTGTCATTCTGGTTCGCCAGCAGGGCAGGTCACCTCGCTGCCGTGAGGAGGAGGGGGGGGGGGGTGGCGGCTCATCGTTAGGCTGCCTGGTGGCTGCCAGCCTGAGGGTCGCCACCTGCCGGGTCCCGACACCCCATCCTCGACGCTACAGGCGGCGGCACGGACACCTGCTATCCGTAGCTCGTGGGTCCTTTACTTCCTCGCTCTCCCGCAGAGGTTTTAATGCGTCAGCTCTGACAACCTGTGATGTCTCCTTGGCCGCATGAGGGTAACATCCCCTCCTTCACCATGCGTCGTGTCTGTGCCGTTTTTCTGGTCACACGGGTCACGGCGTGTGCAGTTCTTGAGTGTTCGTGTTCTCCAAATGTCCCAGCTGCCCCTCCATCAAGCTTTCGGATGGGACCCCGGAACAATCTGCTGAATGTTGTTTTGATTTTTCTTTGTTTGTTTGTTTGTTTGGGTGTTATGTACTAATCCTCAGGCCCTGCATCCTGTGATGCCTTTTGTTAGAATATCGCCTGCTTTGTTTTGTGCCACCCGCCGAGGAATGCCCAGCTAAATTGGCAGCCATTATGATTCACATCCACGTTCTCGCCTGCTGGTCATAGTGTTCCAGAGGTTTACAGAAGTAAGAGGGACGAGTAGGAGTAGGCTTTGTGGTCACTGTGTCCTCGCTGCTTTGAGGAGCCCAGAAGATGCTGAGATCTTTGCTCTTTATGTGGAGGAATCCTGTGTGTAATCATCCCCCGTAAACCCTGCTGGTGATTTGCATTTCCTCAGGGGAGACACCCTTATGTTTTAAATACTGGACTTCCTTCTTGACGCAGTGCATTGTTTATGCAGGATCCCTGCCCTTTCAGCACTCCAGTCGGGTAAGCTTTTTTTGATCACCTTCGTGGATTCGAGACCGTAAGGCGGTCCCTCATTGGCTGTTGGAGCCGTGTTGAGTCGTGGCTGGTGCTATGGAGATGGCAGCCCTGCTCATTCTCCTCCCGATTTCAGAATCATGTTTCCCTACTCCGTCCCAAGTCAGTGTGTAAATATAGTGCGCTCCTTATGTGTGGGGACGGGGGGTCCCGACCCGCCCCTTAGCATGTGTACCTTTGTGCGCCGAGCTTCCTCTAGTGAAATGATGTTCGTCGAGCAGTAAAATCTATTTCCTCCTCTTGAATAATGGATGTCCTTGTTAATAGAGATGTAATGTTTCAGACAAATGAAGTATGAAGAGGTTCCTGGAGCTTGTGTAAGGAGCAGAGGAACTGGCTGATGTCGAGCCTCCTCATCTACAGCCTCCGACCTCCAATCGGTCCGGTGGTTGTACTGTCGTTTTACGGTATTTTCTTTGATAATTCTGCACATAGTGTCAGTGAAAATCAGTATGATTTGTATGTTGAACTGCATGGGAAAATATTTCGCACCAGCTTCCCTGATTTAAGAGTGCCGTGGTCAGTCGCGTCCATACATGTCGTGCTAATGTCTACAGAGTTTCTGAAGGTGGTGCAGAGCATGTGTGCGTGTGCTTGCATACATATGCGGCTCGTGTAGATCTCCCTGTCTGTGCATGCAGGACACATCATCCCTGTTTTAAAATTGGAATCGCCCCTCATATTTGGACATATTTGCCATGCTCAGAAATGTCTCTCGTGCAGAAGGTTTGTCACATGCATCACGCAGTGCTTCTTTACCGCCTTGCGTGCCAGACTGCTGTTCATTATTCCCGTCGCTTTCAGGCTCTGCGTTCCCAGCACGGACAGTTTCGGGTGCCACTCCATGCGGGGGTGTGGAATCTCAGAGCCGCCCGCTCACATCCAGGAGGGAATTTCACAGGAGAAATCCCATTATTCAGGCGTGCCCTCTGACCCCTGCCCATCGATGACCTTGGCTCCCCTTAAATGGAAGCTTGACACCTACCCTTTACAGTGAAAGGGGTGTTATTAACGTCATTATTATTGTTGATATTATTATTATTACGCAAAGGTACCTGCCTTATGGAATGCTTTGCAGGGGTATCAGCGGATGGGGGGATGGGGGGGAGAGAAGATATAGCTGAAAGCTGTTTGCATGTCTCTTTGTAAACTGTCAGCAGCTTTAAATGTGTCCTCTTAAGCCCCCCCCCCCCCGCTGCCCGTCTTGCTAGAGCTCAGAGTGTAAAGTGTAATTAGATGTCTGTAAGTCTCTCGCGACACGGCGGATCAACACGAGTCACTCATGCCGCCTCAGCTGCCGGCGGAGGTTAATGTCACCGCGGCTTCGCAGAGATCGTATCTGAGCACGGCGGCCGCGGGGCCGTTCATTGATCGCTTCTCATTGGCCTCGTATTTTTATTTTGATAGCGTTTTCGGTTGAGAGGTTGGTTATGGATTCCAGATGCATTGATAAGCCCTTCATTTCCCTCACTGCTGACCGAAACCTCGTCTGTCTGGTTTTTAAGTGTGAGAACGAAAGCTGGTCGCACGCTCAATGTATATTTCGGTTTTCTTGACCGTTGCCATGTAAATATTACAGCTCCTTGAGTCACCCTATCTACACCAACTGCTCAGATAATGATTTGTATTCATTCAGAGTTATTGCATGTAAGGGTGCACTTGTGATGCTGCTTGACCGTCCAGTGAAGCTTTCACAGCGAGTGCTACATATGAATAATTACCTTTTTATGTCGCATTCTCTGCAGTTTACCCTCTTCCTTCCATAGCACTTGCTTCCTCTGTGCAGTGCGATTGAGTTTAATGAATGAATCCTTCAGCAGAATGCCTGGACCTCATAGCAGTTGAAATAGACATCATGTCTCCTGTGGTGAGCCATTGTGCTTTGCAACACTGGTCAGATTTGAGCCGATTGTAGTGTCCCCAAACATCACGGAGTAAAGCAGGCATGTAATCAACGCCGTCCGAAAAATGATATGGATAGAGATGCTTCTAACTGGCGTGTTCTCCCCGTTTTCTTTATAAGTCATCTGGCTGTGGTCTGGTCTGTAATTAAACGTCATTTTGTGTATAAACTGTTCCATCTGCAGTGCACCTGCTTCAGTCAACATCTCGGATGTTTGACAGCTTGGTGTGTGCGTCTGCTGCTGGAATAGCGTAGATGTGTGGAAGTGGCTGAAGGAGAGGTTTGAAAAGCTCTGTCCTGCCAGCTTCTGTGTGTGAAGGCCAGGACCTGGCTGGGGTGCTGGACGAGCCAAGCAGCGATACCTGAGTGTTCAAAGACTCGGTCCCAGTCGGCTTAATTACAGCCTTAAAGTTGGACTCTGTCTGTTTTTGTGTCTCTGAAGAGCAGATGCCAATTTTGTCTGTCATTGGCCTGAGACTATTGCTAATCCATGCAAAAGGAACAGTGTGCCGTCTGTGCATGGTGGGTAACGTGATCCTTTGTTCCATCATATTTGCACTGAAAATCTCATAGCTGATTGCATTATCCAGCCTGAATTGTGCAGTCTGCATTTATTTAACCCTTCAGTTTTGCAAAGGTCTGCATCTATTGGACCCTTTGGTTAGGTAACGGTCTGCATTTGTTTGTCTCTTGGCTTAGGTGGAGGTCTGCATTTGTTTGTCTCTTGGCTTAGGTGGAGGTCTGCATTTGTTTTGGCTTAGGTGGAGGTCTGCATTTATTTGTCTCTTCGGTTAGATGGCAGTCTGAACTTATTTGTCCCTTTGGTTAGGTGGCTGTCTGCATTTATTTGTCCATTTCGTTCAACAGTCACCATTACTCACTGCTAGTCAGTTTTATGTTTTTTTCCCTTCCCAGACAGATTTTTTTGGATGCTTTCTGCATTTTCCTATTTTGAAATGTTTATTTTGTTTATGACCTTTCCCTGTACAACACAGGGGCAACAGGATGAATGTAAACAGACAGGTTTGCTGGTGTCGCATCTGAAGGAGCAGCTCATCTAGCCTGAAGTCAGTGCTAAATATGAGCCTATACTATATGTGTGGGCTGGGAAGATGCGTCCTTTCAGGGTAATGAACTAATCTGTCAAATTATCAGTAGCACGCACTATCGTGATTGGCAAGCAAATGGAACTGGGCTGTGATAAGACTTTTATTATGATTTTTTTTTTTCTCCACTTACATATGAAATAAATCTGGGCCAGCTGCAGGGCTTCAGCCACCGGTCAGGCAGTTTCCTTTTACTGGTGTCCCCAGGTACACGATGGGGGTGGTGGCCGTATGGATGTGACCATATTGAGGGGCATAAGATTTATTACAATTCATTTTGATGTTTACAACCCCGCTGTGAGCGGACGCCCATCCTTCAACACGCATGTCCTTCAGCTGCCCACGGATACCACTGTAGCAGTGACTTTGTAGCGATATAATCAGGGGCGGAGCTACAGGGGCACTGGTCCCAACTGAAAGCTGATTGGTCCTTGGAATGCTACCACCTCTGTCACTCACCGATTCAAAATATATCATTGGCTAATAAGGGTGGTTTGTCAGAATAATGTTCCCACCTATGCACCCTACTTTAAAAAATCCTACAACTGCCTCTGCAAGATGGTGTACTGCTGGGTCATATGGCTCTGTGGCATGGAGGTGGGAGCCTTCATAATGCCCTGTTACTTATCCTGGTGACATTTCCTCTGTCCTGACCGAAGCGGAATAACAGGAAACAGAAACACTTCGTTTGTCATTCCGGCTCTGAAAGGCCACTTTAAATGTGCCCCTCGTTTTCCGGAAGCCTGTTCCCATCTTTCTCTTTATTTAATATCCCGCCTGTTACATATACCTCTGTCCCACACAGTGACATTAATAAGATAAATGCCACCGGACTGGAACGCGGCGCATCGAGTCGGGACGTCTGTGGCGAGCGATGGATCTCATGCATCAATGAATTTACATTTATTGCTGTGGACAAGTAGATTGTTTGCTGAAAAGAAAACTACAGTATTTTATCTC
>JAABNX020000047.1:5569854-5583118 GCA_015163995.2 Mormyrus lacerda | reverse complement strand
CCCATCCTCAATTTCGAGCAGCTCTGCTTTCTCCTGAAAACTTGCAGCCTGTGAGTGAATCGGTTTGGGCGGGAATTCTCTGTGAAACTCAAGCACTGCCCAGGGAGGCTGTCGGAATGTTGCCGGCCTCCGCTACAGTCCTTCGAGAAAGCTTGCATAAGTTCATGCAGAAGTCCTACAATGGACCATTCCACTGGAGATATAAATTATAGGGAAAACATTTAAATGAGGTTTACACCCCCCACACACACACACACACCTTGATCTCGGTAAAAGAAGCTTTTCTGGGCTTGTATACTGTCCACTGCTTCAGACCCCACATCACCCGACCACAGACCCTGTGAGCATCATGCTCAATCCCTAGACCTTTCCCGAAAACACCCCAGTCCACTTTTATCAAGTGTTTTGCCTCTAGCCCAATCTTTTTGACTGACAGGCACCCAGGCAATCTGCAGATCCCTTTAATCGGATCAGCAGGTGATGCAGGACGAGGTGAGTGACCGGGCCAGAGTCCCGCAGCTTGGCCTCCCGACTCACTCGCCTCCACATTAGTATTCGCCGTAAGGTGCTCGCGTGGAAGACGAGGGGGAATGTTCCGGAACGGTCCAACGGGAGAAGATTGCTTTGAAACACATGGATCAGCAATCAGGTCAAGGTCAGCATTAAACATGCGTAGCTCGATGCGAGGAGGGAAGCAGTTTTAGATGCGAATAGACAGAGCAGGGGCCAGGAATGCTGGCGATCAGCAGCACGATCCGCACCTGTTATTGTTTCGTACTTGGTTCACTCTGGCAACATGTTGCATCCAATCAGACTGAAAATTGCCTTATGATTTTCTTTGTGGCAAGGCACCAGCTGCAAAGGTGAGTGTGATGAGGCAGAAAGAGACGGATGAACGCGGACATGCACTGCCCATGCAGCAAGCCTGAAGTTACATTAGCAGTTCAGGAGTGTGACCGGCCTGCCTCTGTCTCTTCATTTTTCCCATTATTAAAAAAATAAGGCACCAAAACATAAGCTGGTGTAGTGCAATGTGTGCCAGTCGTGTTTTCACCTGAAAGTATGTGGAATGCGTCATATAGAGCCGTGCAGTAGGTAACCGAAGGCATGTCGTTCTCTCTTGTGGGGTTATCAATATTCAATATTAAATCAGTGTTAAATATTCATAGAAATGTTACACAATTCCAGTGATTAATGTTGCCGTTCAGGGTTGGAGCCTGCCCAAGCTGATGGGAGGCGGTCTTCCCATAATCCACCGGAATAACACAGAACCAGAGGATTTCCCAGCCGCATTGCACCAGAAAAGCCCCCCGCCTCCCTGCCATGAAAAGCATTAGCATTGAAGTATTGACCTCTAACCTTAAACGCGGGTTATTGCCTTACTCACCCCATGAGAAGCCGGTTAATAATTCAGCTAGCATGACCCTTGGCGCAAACTGTCACGGAAGCGCGGGGTATGAAAGGTGTGCACGCAGCTATGAAGCAGCTGAAAAGTGACGTGAGGCTTTCTGTATGACGATTACCCAGAATGCCAGGATACCCGTCACCTCAGACGGCCCCAAAAAAATTCCACCTTGGGGTTTTTATTTTAAAATACACATCCTGCTCCAAACTCTGTCTGATGCCACCTGTCCCTGGGTGTTTAGGTGTGTCTGGTCATCATTCGATTAGCCTGCTCCGCTAATCGCGCTCTGCATATGGCTGTCGCTGGCATGCATCTTCTCAGGAGCTGAGCTGTCCAACGCCCCTTCACCCTCCCACTCAATGTACCTCCTCTTCACTCATCTTTTGTATTTTTTCCCTTGCAGGCTTTCTTTTGATCGCCAAATCACTCATTACCCCACCATCTGTGTTTGCTGTATTTGGCCTGGCGGGTAGGGCAGGTGCTATATCTTCTCTGCCCCCACCCCCGGAGAGGCAGGCTTTGTCTCTCAGAACCAAACGCAGTGGGGGTGTTTCTTCGGCGCGAGGATTTTTTCCCCCACCTGCTTTAATCTGCCAGTTATCTGTAGTGCCTTCAGAGCCGACGTGTCGCACATCAGTCCTCGTAGCCATCACCGGGTGGGGATGTTCGACGGCCCCAAGGGCCCAGGGACACCCAGACTGCTACAATGGGGCCACGCACCATGGCCTGATTGATGTCTGCTGTGACACAATAGTCAGCGGTAATGCCACTTAACACAGGCCGTCTGTCACTGCATCGCCAAAACCCGACTAAACGATTACAGAGTTTCTGGGGGCGGGAACGGTTCTGTTAAATGTCGTCTTATTGCCGAAGTAAATGACTAACACCCAATGAACTTGGGGAAGATGGTGGTGCAGGAGGTAGTGCTATCGTTCGGCAGGTTCGAGCCCTGATTCCTCCTGACCCCATCAAAGTGTCCTTGAGCAAGACACTAAACCCCTAATTGCTCCCGTGAGCAGGTTGGCGCCTTGCATGGCAGCCTCCGCCACCGGTGTATGAATGTTAGTGTGCATGGGTGAATGTGAGGCATGTTTTGTAAAGCGCTTTGAGTACTCGTAGGAGTAGAAAAGCGCTATATAAATGCAGTCCATTTACCATCTCGAGACTCTTGCTTGCTTGCATCTCAGCCCCTTCAGGCTCGCCCCAGCCCATCCCTGTTTACGATCTGCTGCCAGTCCGTATCCTGGCTTTAAGATGGGTAATGCCCCAAATGAAGATCCCCTTGGGAGTGTTTTAGAGACGTTAGCCAGCAGAGGGCCATTCGGGTGCTGTGCCTTGTTCCAGCATGTTTATTGTCATGGTTGTCAGGACCTCTCCAGAGTTTGTCGTAAATGCCGTATCTCAGTCAGTGAATACGATACCTTGCTGTTTGCTTAACATGACTGCTGCATCCAGGTGTTCCCGGTGTCTCTCCCAATATCGGCCTTTTGGGCAATGTGTTATCACAAACTAATTAAGAAGGTACCTGCACATTTCAAGAGAGACATTAGTCACGCATGTTTATCTGACCTGTGTGTCTCCGCAGGTGTGTGTGAGTAAAGCCACTCTAAAATTCATATAAGGGAAAATCAATGCCTGGGTTTTGGCGCTCTACCAATAGAGCATAAGCAGGCTTTGCCGGCGACAAATCAAAAAGCCTCCTCATCAGTGCATGCCCCTCCCCCACCTCCCTACCTGCTTAATCAGTTGTGGTCCAAACTCATTCATCACTTAGTTAATGCCTGCCCACTGTCAGAGCGGCAATTAAGTTTATTATCTGTGTCTTATTCGAATTGACTGCGTAGATGCCCTTTGCGCAAAAGAGGCTGTTTTAAGGAAGCCCGGGTCGACTGCGACATGTTGTTTCCCAGTTAATTAAGTGTGTTCCACTTGGCGTGTAATGCTCAGTGCCCCCTGTTTTTAGGGAGGCGGTAAACGCAGTTAAGGCAGGGCTGCGGTTTCCTGCACCACTCCTGGATGCAACGAAGATGCTGATGTCGGGCGAATGCCGTGTGCCGTCACTTGTTTCCTGTCAATACTTCAGTTGTATTGTCGCTTAGGGTGGGTCTTCTGGCAGGCCATATTGATGGCATTCACCTCCGCAGGCGTTCTGTTCATCCTGCCCCCCTTCCCAGCTTCTTTGATCGCTGTTCTAGTCTTCCTATCTGTTGGAGTTTTAAGGTGATCTGAGAATGTCTTGTGTGGTGATGAATAAACATGATTGTACGCGGATTCATACCCTCCCTGGGCTGCTTATGGGGCTCCGGGAGAGTCTGGTAAACTTTACTTCCTGTAGTGTACCTCTGAAGCGAGCAACAAGCACTTTTGGTTCCCTTGGATCAGTACATTAAGCAGGGAATGAGACTGAGACAGGTGTCCATCTTTGTGCTGGATAACAGCTCTCAAGCTGCCAGAAGACTGGAAAGGGTCTAAATCAGGCTCCCCCCCCCCCTGTCTTCCAGAGTCTTCCTGCGGGCCATCAATCAGTATGCAGCCGTTCTGAACAAGAGGTTCTTGGATCAGACCAGCTTTGAGCTCCAGGTAAGCTCCAGGTGTCTCCCTGTTCTAGTGCCTCTGTTGGAACGAGCCTGGGTTTCTCACAGAGACATGATGCTTTGCGGCTTTAGTCATTAGATCAGTGGAAACCTTTGAAAGACACATTTGTCTCACCTTCGTATGGATCTGAACGTTCTTTAAGGTGGAATCAGCCTGCAGAGCCTTGTGGCTCTTCTGGGTCTCTAGGGGAGTTTTCCTCCTTGTCTGCTGGTGGGTTGAAGTGATTAAGGCTTGGGCTTGTCATACAGCATGTGGAACAGCTGGTTTCTACACTGTAGTTACCCAGGATCCCTTGTCCACTTTCCTTTTCTGAGGGAAACACAATATCACAAATGTCATGTAACTAGCTTTTTGTGTCCCTGACAACGGGACACGTCACCAAGGAGCTCGTAATGGAGTTTGGATTATATTGAAAGAACTGGCTTCCTGTTTGAGAGCCGTAGAGAGGAATGTGAGGTTTAGATGCCTTGGGACCGATATTTTCCTGCCCCAGTGTATCCCCAGAGGGCGCTGTGGTGTCCCGAGGCCCCAGGGTTTAAAGTTCATTCTCTGCTCCATCTCCTTACCTGCCTCCAGTAGTATGGATACGGCCAAGCCTCAGCAGGAGAGGAGAGACAGTACACAGTTTATGGTTTTATATGCCAGTTTTTGTTTTGCCTATTCATGCAGCTGGACAGCATAAGTAGTCCCTTGTTCACAGCCACAGCAGGAGTTCCTGTAATCATTGTGATATTTGCTGCTTCCTCTTAATAGACGTGTGTGTATGTGTGTGCAGGGCATTATAGGTAAATGTGCCTGTCATTCTGAAGTCCCCCTCTTCACCCTCTCCGCGCCTCCTGCCTCTCCTCAGCTCTGGAACAACTACTTCCACCTAGCGGTGGCCTTCCTGACCCAGGAGTCCCTGCAGCTGGAGAACTTCTCCAGTGCCAAGCGGACCAAGATCTTCCAGAAGTGAGTGTCATCGCCGCCTCCTCTTGGTCTCTGCGCCTTGCTCAGCTTCTTGCCTTTCCATGTCCCATCCTTGCTCATGTAGGCGCTTGTGTTAAGGTCACAGCTGTGTGTGAGACCTTCTGCTCTTTCTGTTTGGTTTGGGGAGCTCCTGTATTGGGCACTGCGACCCGCAACCCTACCAGTCATGATAGATGGGGGCCGATTGTGCCTCGCTGGCTGTGCGGTCACATGCAGTGTCACATTCTGCATCTATGCAGCACTGCCATGCGTCGGAACCGGACCAGCCTCCTTATTGACTCTCCTGAAGACTCTGCTTTTCCCCTACTTTCCTTTATCGTGGTACGGTGCATCCGCCGCCCTCTGACGCCCGTCGCTAAGGACCCGTCTCCGTGTAATGCACCTCCCTTCGGCGGTCTAGGTCGCTCCCACCATCCACCCACCGGTTCTCCGCAGCTCGGCTTGGCCTGTCGCATGCCCCTCCCTTCGCCCAGCTTCAAAGCGGCGATCAAAATGGCGATTAAGATGTGACAGGGTCACCTTCTGCCAGTTTATCTCCACGTTATTAGCGTACATCCTCAGGGTGGGGCGCTATGGCCCCCGTTCACGATAAACGCCGGCGTGAGCTCAATCTTGCCAGATCTCTCTGACCGGAAGCCTCTATTCCTCTGTGAGGCTGCCATTCCCAGTGCTGTTACACGCCTTACTAGCAGGAGCACATGCTGCTGCTTAAGGTGAGATCCAGGTGCCGTTTAAGAGAAATCATTTCTGTGCACAGAGGGGGTTCATAAACTCCCCCCACCCTCACTATGCTGTTGGGCTTCTTTGTTCAGTGTGGAATTTTAATTTAACTTCAGAATCACTCATTTTAATATTTGTTTATGTGTAAGTAAAGTCTGTTAGTGTGCGCATTATATATTTTTTTTCCCTCCAAAATACACATGGAGTGCATAATCTAAGGACAGCCACATGCTGTGTGCATGCAGAAAAACACGCACAGAGGGAGCCAGACCCAGCCTTCAGCTGTCATGGATTTCAAACAATTGTCACCATCATGTCAGCTTCTTGCTATTTATGTAAAGCACAAGCATGTCCCGGCCCACACGGTCCAGCCAGCCCAAGGCATCAGCGTGGTTCTCACATACAGTAAGGCCCAGTGGCCATCTTGCAGCGCATTAAGACTCTGTGCATGCGCTTGTTATTGACATCTTTTACAGAAGGGACCCCCCCCACTCACACACACACCCAGCTCACTTATTGAAAGGGACCCAACAGAGAGTAATTACGCTAAAATGAATAAGGCAGGGAGATGGCTTTTAATATTCCTGTCATATCGTGTGTAATATTGGTTGAGAAGCATAATGGGGTCGTATCAATTCATTATTAATTTGTTTGTTTTGAACGCACACGAGTGTCAGTGAATGCACAAAAGCACCCGTCTGTCCGCCATTATTATTGTTATTATTCATGTTTCAGGGCCAGATTTCTACAGAGTTAGTTTCCTCTCAGTGAAATTGTTTAATATGCTCCTCACCATCCATCTGACCGGATCCCAGCGTCATTCTGGGGACAGGAATCATCTGAGGCGTCAGGATGCAGCTGTGGCTCTCAATTGGGAGCCGGGGGTCAGAGGTCATTTATAAAAAATGAAGGGGGGGGTGTCATTTAAATTCCCACATATCATTCTTTTAGTATTATTTTTTTCTCTCTCTCCTCAACTGTGCTGGGCGCAGCTAAAGTCCGTTGACGGGAATTGGGCTGTACCATCTGAGTGATGCGTAGGGGAGCCGATTGCTGGGTGGGTGTAGGGTTTGCCCTGCTTTTCATACATTAGAATGTGACCTGGGGCCTGTACTATGAAGCGGGGTTACTGGCTTATCGAGGTAACTTGTCGGATTTAAGGTAGTCTAGGCTAAATTTAAGTGAACAAATATGAAGTCCATTTAAACTGTGGTACCTTGAATCCGACAAGTTACCCCGATAAGCCAGTAACCCCGCTTCGTAGTGCAGGTCACTGGGCTCCTTGAGGATTTTTAAGCTGGGCGGGGCTGATCATGTGATCCTGCGAGAATTATTCACACTCGGGGGCCCCCCCCCTCCTCAGACGTTTGACCAGCCTGCTCAGCCCTCCATGCTCTTTTATTCACTTACGTCATTCTTTTGTCTTTTAGGTACCAAGACATGAGACGGCAGATTGGGTTTGAAATCCGAGACATGTGGTATAACCTGGGTAAGCCTGGTCGTCCTCGTCCCCATCAATATCAGCTGTTACGATATCCGGAAATGTCCGTCCATCTGATCAGTTTTTCTTGCACAGGATTTGAGGCAATAAGCTAATTTATCCTCTCAATTAGTCAAAGCTCTAAAATGCATATATACATATATTAATAGAATTAATAGGGTCCAAACCATATTTGTACCTGCAGCAAAGGGCTGAGCGTGTTAGAGAGAGGGGTGTCATGCTATGGTCATGCCTTATGTGCCGACCCAGTCGTGCATCACGACACGGAGGGCTGGGCCACCATTTTGTCAACAGCTTCTCCTGTGTGGGCAGGGTGGGGCTCCTATGGGGCATGACCCATCTCATGGTCGTGGGTTTGCTCTCACACAGGTCCCCACAAGATCAAGTTCATCCCGGAGATGGTGGGGCCCATACTGGAGATGACACTGGTGCCGGAAATGGAGCTGCGCAAGGCCACCATTCCCATCTTCTTCGACATGATGCAGTGCGAGTTCCTCATCACCCGCAGCTTCCAGCGGGTCGGTGTTGGCATCACCTTCGTGCCTTTACCGCCCTGGGGCCCCAAGCCAGCTGGTTAAGGGGGAACTGCTGGCGTTGCAGTTTGTTTAGGTTACATCCCCTGACATGAGATCAGTCAGATGACCTGCGGTTGGAGGTTGTGCTGCACGCTCTATGCAGTGTTCTTCAGGGAAGCCAGATCCCCATGATGCTCTGCTCTGTGTCTCTTTCCCCTGTTAAGCTGCCTGCAAGTGAGATGCTGTCTGATTGGTCAAAAGCCCTTCTGTTATTAAAGTGCATCCCAGGCCATTAATGCTCTTTGTGGCATCTGGTAAAATTAATTCCAGCCTGCCGCCTTTACTGTGTGGATCCCGTAGTCGGCGAGGCTCCTCGCGGTTAATTTTGAGCGCAGGCCGGCCCCTGGGATCCGTCCGTCTTCCTCTCAAAGGCAGGATTCCGGATCTCGGCATTCCGGAGCCAGCAGGAGAGAGTCTTTGTTGTGAGATTGCACTGTATCCCTGAGGCAGCCTTCGTGGGTTTCCCCCGCAGTCGGATGCGGTTGGTTTTACGTTGGATTGACCTCCTTTCTGTTACAGGCAAGCCTATGCCACCTCCCTCACCCCCCCCACCATGTAAAATCTTGCTTGCCGGATACGGCACTGCAGCTCTTCTCAGCACGATGCATCAACACGGTGGGGGGGGGGGGGGTGTGGATTGTAAGATTTTATTCAGCTTACCACTACTGGCCTTTGCTTCATAATTGGTTCGTTAAGCAGAGGAGGGACATGGCCCCGTCACCTTGGCAAAGGCGGGGAATCACAGCTGGTTATGGGCTACCGTCCTGCCCACCCCGCGCCACCTCGCTAATTCCCTGACCCAGTGGGTACCCATAAGTGGAAATTAATAGATTAGCCAGAGCTCGTGGTCATGGCACCTTAAAATGAAGCGAAGCTGATCCCATCCCCCTCACCCTAAACCCAACGCTGCCCCAGAGACGTGGGTGCCGGGTAGCTGCTCTGCTAATGAAACGGATAACGAGCCCGGCTAATTATTTGCATTCGCTCCTCCTAATTGCAGTTCGAGAACGAGATCATCACCAAGCTGGATCACGAGGTGGAGGGCGGCCGCGGTGACGAGCAGTACAAGGTCCTCTTCCAGAAGATGTGAGTGTCACTTAATGGCTGAGATTCGTATGGCATATGGCGTGCCACATCATTATAATTGCGTCATGGTGCCCCTTGGAATAATTAGTGTAGTAATGAGCTACAGGGGTGTACCTTACCCACCCACAAGCCCGGTAAACAAAGCTCCCACATCATGTGTGATTTGTGTTGATGTGGCACGCCATATTCCCCAGCCTTCAGGAACACTGTCGCAAGCACAAGTACCTGGCCAAGAACGGGGAGACCTTTGTCACGCTGGTGGTGAGGCTGCTGGAACGTCTGCTGGACTACAGGACCATCATGCACGACGAGAACAAGGAGAATCGCATGAGCTGCACCGTCAATGTGCTGGTGAGGCCGAGAGCAGAGGCCGTCCACCCCGCACACACCTCGACTGCCCGGACGAGCACTCGGCTCTGACGTGTGCGATGCTGTGTGTTACTGCCTGAGGTCTTCAGCTGTTTAAGCACTGCCGGATCTGAAAATCGAAAGAGTCTGTTTTCTCTTGGAATTTGGTTCCGTCATGAGTATCTGGTCAATGAAGCGTTTGGCAGGATTGAGTTGGTTTACATTGTTTATCATAGTATTTACTATTGGGGCAGATGCGTCGGTACTCCTGTTCCTCTCAACCTGGTCCTCAGGGACCCCCAGGCAGTCCACATTTTTGCTGCCTGCCAGCACCCAGCACAAGTGAAACCAAACCAATATGAATGAACCAAACAGTTGAGGGCTCTGAATGCCTGGTAGAGATGTGCAGGCAGCTGGGAGGGAGCAAAAACCTGGACTGACTCGGGCTTCCCGAGGACCGGGCTAAGGAACACTGCTGTATAGCTCAGTTTGTGAGCAGAGCTGACGGCAGCCTCCGTCCCCCGCCTCTGTCCCCCGCTACCTCTGGGCTGTCTTATCAGCCGTGCTCCATCCTGATTTGCCTGTCCTCACTCTGGGCATTCCCCATTGTTCCTAGGTGAAATTAATTTTCTGTTCCTCACAGTAAGCGCATGCTACAAGGTAATCAGATCTGTAAGAGGTCCATCTCGCCAGCCGTCGACATTGATTCTCTTTTGTGGAAGCTGTTCTCTGGAGCGAGTTTTTGGACTCATGTCTGTGTTTAATGGCCCCTTTTTCCCGTATTGCAGTATAACTGATTCGGGGAAATGCCCAGAAAGGCAGAGTTCTTAGCATTAAGAATCAGTGTAAAAGACTGGGTGTGGGGGAAGGCTGTGGGGTTTTAAGTAGATTTTTGGTCAGTAACCAATGATTTGGATTAATTCTGTTATGTTGTGTTTACTGTTCTGCTCTATTATGTGCCCATGCAAAAATCCAATAGAGATTTAAACAATAATCGCGGTAAAATACTTGTCCTGTGCGGTGATGCATTTTATTCTTTCTCCAGAACTTCTACAAAGAGATTGAAAGGGAGGAGATGTACATAAGGTATGAAAACGTCCCAATCTGCTTATCATTGACGATCGTTAATTTCTTTTTTGACGGCTGTGCTGTGTGCGGCCACAGGGTGGTGCCCTCTTCAGTGTGCGTAGGCACCTGTTCATCTGCCCATGTCCATGTTTTTGATCAGTAAATGGTCAGTGCTAGTCTATAGTCAGCCAGGTGACTTGAGAGGCTGGATTTCACACTCTGCTGTGATTGGCTGCCTCTGCTCATAAAGAGGTTTGCTTTGTCGACCATTGAAATTACCCATCACTGTTGCCGACTGGCCAGTTATTCAGCATGAACCAGGTGATTTAAGTGGATTGCTAAAAGCAGTGTTTCCCAATCCGGTCCTCAGGGACCCACAGACTGTCCACGTTTTTGCTCCCTCCCAGATCAGTCCCCAGTGTGGATTGTTTGGCAAGGAGTAGGGAGGGAGTAAAAACGTGGACCGTCTGTGAGTCCCTGAAGACCGGATTGGGAAACACTGGATTAAAGGAATCCGGGCTGATGTCTCTCTGTCCTCCACTATTGCTGGCATAGTTCATACTTTGTTTTAGCCTCTTCTGGATTTATGTGTTTGAACTTAGTAAATATAGGTGACCGTTGTAGAGGAATCGCCTGCAAAATTAAATGTGATATCAGAGGGACCCTCTAAAGAGTGAACGAACACTATGTTGCACCACAAGACATACTCAGTATCAGTCTTGCTTGTCACACCTCTAACTGTTAAAAAAAAAAAAAATGGTGGGAGTTATTAAAAGCAGTTGGTAACTGTGCATGCTGCAGTTATTTCTGAACACACTCTGGCATTCCAGGCAAATCTCGGCTCCTTAATTTTTCTTTCCCGCTCTCAGGTACTTGTACAAACTGTGTGACCTCCACAGAGAGTGTGACAACTACACAGAGGCCGCCTACACGCTGCTTCTGCACGCCAAGCTGCTCAAGGTCAGCCCTCAGCAGGTCCTGATGGGGTCCTCACCGTGCCGTCCCCGGCGCTGCCCGCGCTTCGCTCTCGCTGACGTCCTTTCCACTTCCTTGACCGGTGCACGTCCCTTTCGGTGTCACCACAACATCTGCCGTTCACAGTGTGTATTTGCGTGCCGCAATCACACATCCAGATGTGCGTGGGCCGTTCCAGCTGTGGTGTCCCCCTTGTCATTCCTGGCGGGAGTTTTTGAGGGGCTGCGTTACACAGCCCCATCACCTGCTGAGATGTGCTCAGGGGACACCGCTACGTCGTAAATAACAAGAGTTGTTGAACTTAATTAGGAAAAGGGTTTGAAATATAAGGAAAAACAAAGAACTGATGAGAATTAACTTTCTCTGATGTCTTTGGGGGAAGACTGCTATAAAAAGGTCCCTCCTGGATCTCGAAACACCCACAGCCTCTGCGTCCGTCTCCACCGCCTCCCCTCAGGAGTAGGAAGCTGGCAGGGGAGCAGGCTGGGTCCCTGCCGGAGCCCAGTGTCCTGCAGCGAGCACTTTGGAGCGTAAGCATGGCCTAATTTTAGCTCCGGTCCATGGCGGCGCCGGGATTCCTTGATGGAAACTGCTCTCCACTCCCAGGGAGACGTGCGGCCTTATTATACTGTAAAATTAGATCCGTTTCGGAGTGAGCCCGGGGTGTGATCTTCCCGTTACGAGTCCCACCAAGGCGGCTCCCCGTCGGAAGTGTTACGTGACAGTTACTGCAGAAGTACTGTTTGCCAGTTTAATCCCTCCTTTTAATATTGGTTTTTCCCGAGTGTTATTGATGACTTTATCCTGCTTGGGGAAAATAAATTAGAAACGCCAGAGCAAAATCCTGCTTTCGTCGCGGGTGGTTCCGGAAAACGCGTCACACCTTTGCTTGTTTTAAGCTCTGCTCCTCCATACAGCTCACTGTCAGTCTCTGCTCATCATTTTTAGAGGTGCCTTTCTTGCACTACCCTAATTACCGGCTCATTTCTGCACGTCCGTGTCTTTTATAGCGTTTCGTAGCTCCCACAAAAGATGGAAATGTTAATGATGTGCGCTGGGAAATGAGCTTGCATTGATTTTGTTCCTTTAGCGGGCTGTTGCATGTGTCTGTCTGCCTGAGTACAGATATGTGTTCCCTGGGCCACAGAGAGGCTCAGTAGAAGGAGTCCTTGTAATTACCCCTTCAGCATCGCGTGGCACCACACCGCCTGCTCCGATGTTTACCAGGTCCAGAAGAATGCCTATGAGGCCCCCAGGGCAAAGTGACACCCCCCGCTCACTCGAGGACACCAAGTTACCCCCACTGTCCCCTCGCCTCTTCCCTGAGATGTGGCATCGATGGCCAGTGCTTGATCGCATGGTCACATGACCCTTACAGTCACAAGATTAGTTCATACGGTTCCATTTCGATGTGTAAGTGCACGTGTAGTTTCCCACGTGTGAGGAGGCGTGGCCGGGCTGTGGGCCGCCTTCCCATTGGTTCACCGCCGGCCTTCTCGGTGTGTCTCTAGTGGTCCGAGGAGCCGTGTGCCGCCCACTTGACGCAGAGGGATGGCTATCAGGCGGCTACGCAGGGACAGCTGAAGGAGCAGCTCTACCAAGAGATCATCAGCTATTTTGACAAGGGCAAGGTGAGTGCTCTCAGTGGGGGCCCTGTTGCTGTTTGGGCCACTGTGTGAATGCTGGAAGGGGGGGGGTCTGTTTGGGTTGAGGCCCGCAAGTAGGGGAATATGGGCTTTATTGACAAAGGCAGGTTGTTCATCATCCAAAATCTGAATGTGAGCATAGCCCATTGAGCTCATTGTAATCCTGTCCCCCCACCCGTCGTGGTAGACGAGGGGGCCTGACAATGCGAATGGCTCTTTAATGCGACCCCCCCACTCGGCGGTCCTTTCCGGCAGTTTTTTCCTTGCTGCGTCTGACTTTCGTTCCCCACCTTCTGCACAGCCCGTGGCTCCCTGACGCTGTGCTCCTGATTCACAGGCGGATACTGCGAATGTGGGGGGAAGGGGGGGCTCACTG